>BSSO01000080.1:0-49884 GCA_030267885.1 Mesembryanthemum crystallinum | reverse complement strand
TCCAAAAGTCGCATCTTGCATGTAGCTTGAATTAAAGAAGAACCATTAATGGAGATTTGAGGTTTATCACATACCCTAATATGTGGAAAGAAGCAGAGGAAGATGAATAGTCCCAATAATAACGAGTAGAAAACAGGGGTAGCAATGGAGAGGAAATAAGGTTAAAAAAAAAATAAAAAAAAAATCACATTATTCACTTATAGTGTGTGGAGCTTAGTTTCCGGCAATAAGGGGTTTGTATGGACAATTTTGCAACGTCGGGGTTTATATGACCCGTTTTCAACGTCGGGGGCCTGTGTGGCTGAAACCCACAACGTTAGGGTTTTATATGGCCTTTATTGTTTTTTTATTGTATGTAAGGGATAGTGGGGGATAAATAAGGGAGAATATGATTTTAAAAAATATAGTTATGTTAAGGTAATTAGGGGACTTGATTTTGGGAGCTTTGTTAAGGTGAGTGGGGACGGAGGGAGTATATAATAAATGAGACGTGTTATGAAAATTAATGAGTGACCACGTATTGTATTATCAGATTTATTAACTTATAGAGAGCAAAATTTATTCAATTATTTTGATGATACAATAATACAACAAAATATCGGTATGATTTTCATCAATCGACATGCCACATGGCAATTTTTTATTTTTTTTTATAGTAAAAACTTCTCTTTTTTTTTGTAGAGAAAAATAATAATACTATATGTGAACGATAAACAATCTTTAAATAGTATGAACAAATTAAAATTAAAATAGCTTTTAGAGTATTATATAAATTAGAATCTTAGACACACTACATCCATATGGGATAGGACGCGATTAGGTCTAGGGTTATGGAACTATATACTATAATATTACAAAATTCAATCTCATGTCATAATACTATAGCAATAGCACCAATATTTTGTTGTATTGTATCATGAGCATGTTGGAGTATATCTTTAGTGAAATAAGTATTAATTGATAAACTATTTTTTTTTTTATTTTTTTTAGATGTGATAAAATATAGTAATGTTCCATCAAGAAGAAAGTGGTACAACATAAAATTATAGGCCCTCAAAAAAATTAAAGTAGTCTACATTAGTACAATATGATTAATTAGCTGTATCGATCTTCGAAAGCCTAGAATACGTGTGATATTTAATGTAACGATTTGGTTGGTGATTGTGACGGATTATTTTTTTTCTAAGAGCTTATCTCAACTTTGTTTTTTTTTTTTTTAAATATATTTCTCTCTTAGGTAGTACGTCAAATAATTAATAATAATACTCCACAAAACACACGTACTGTTAAGTTAAGGAAAATTAGACATCTATTATATACAAATAATTAAAGAGTTTGGTCATCCTAACAAGTTGTTTGATCTAGATATTGGTTAGCTATATATATTAGTGTTATACTAATAAATTATGAGTTGTGGGTGGTAGTAGTTTTGTATGTGTTGATTCTTCGAGAATATTTAAGAATAATTATCTAAAATAATAGTACTCCATGGGAGATGTGGATTAGTTTAAATGGTGTAAGAAAATGAGTAGTTGTCATGGCTAGTAACTAAAATTGATATTATTGTCGTTGCACCAAAATAAAGTTGTGTGTTGTTGTGAATTCGTGTGTAAGTAGTATATGTGGTATATAAATGATTTTAGCAAAAGTTAATAGTAGAATTATAGCATTAGTATTGATTGGATCATCTGGATTTTTGAGCCTCAATACTTGAAAGCGAAGCTGAGAAAATATTAGAGGATTATTGAACGTGTCTCTAATAAATTCGAATTCGAAAACTCACTTGGTGATTTGATCATGGTTAATTTGTTGGTGGATTAGGGATGGACCCATTACTCAATGAATGGTTTACGGGGCGATCCTAAAGAAATGGTTTAAGAATGTTACAAAAATAGTTAAAGAGAAAATTAATATTAGAAGTAGGTATCATGAAACTTCAAGTTTATGATAAGACAAGGATCAACAAGAGCAAATCGGTGATTGAAAAGTACGTAGTTGAGTATATCTCATTGTGTATATTGTTGTCATCAAAATAAAGGAAAGTCAACAATGATCATCTTCATAACAATGTCATGTTAATCATGTTCCCTAATGTAAAAGATAGAAATTTGTATTTCATGGTCAAAGAGCAATTTTTTCATCTCTTCGCTATCTTTTTTTTTCTTTTTGATAAGCGATCTCGATTTTCTTTGTGTTCGACTGAGGTTATCAACTTAAACTTCAATTTACAGCTTCATTTTAAGTTTGTAAAAAAATTAAATTGCCTAGAACTTAAGCGAAACGGATCTTTAATTCAAAATCTATCTGTATCCTTATTTGTATAGAACTGATTTGTATAGAAACAAAACAATAATGCAATTCCTTCCATCAGCCAACTGGATTCTAAACATCCACTCCTTAATTACGAATGAAAGCACTCTATTATCAATTGAGCCATAGTCATTATCCACTAACTATAAACCATTGATGCGGTTAAGCCATAGAATGCCACATAATTAAATTTGTTACGTTGTGTTTTAAGATGTTTGTAGTGGATAAGTGATAACGATAGAGATAGGTACAAGGTAGGCAACAGTTCAAAGTAACCCAAAGTTGCAAAATGCAAATTGGCACATACATTTGTCTCCATCAAATCATCAACATTTCATTTTTTTTTTATCTTTTTCTTTGATTAACAATCGTTTCTAATCGGATATTCAGTTAAATTATTGTTATCGTTAGACTTTCCCTTTTTTAATTATAATAATAATAATAATTGTCTTCTTGCTCTAGACAACATCACAGTGAATCTGATTGCTTATTGTTATGATTTATAAGCATATGAAATGACCTAAGTACGAGTGAACCCCGCTCTATAGCACTTAAAGTTCCACATCTTTGCACCAAATAAAAGCTCTATATCTTGCAATTGAATCATAACAATTTACCACGGACACACTAGTAACCGCGTCACCACTCGTGATGCAAGTAATATTTGCCATTAAACCAGTTGATATAGATTTATGGGAAAGATCAACCTTAAAAGTAGTGTTTGAGAGTAGTAGTTAATGGTTGACATAATGTTTCTGAAAAGCTAATTAGATTAGTGTTTAAGGTACATACCTATCAATGGTTTGGTCGTTTTCTACACAAATTTGCACAGTTGTCTACTAATCACAATAACTATAATGTTATCAAACATTCATTTTTCAAACTGCTAACGTCTAACAGCTACCAAAATAACTAATAACTACTAAAACAATTATACCTACTAAATAAACTGCTAATAGTTACTCACTCCATTTCATTTAAATATTTATGCTTGACTTTTGCATGCAAAATAAAGAAGTTTGTTTTGGTCCTTAACTTTAAAGAATGCCCTTGTATAGTGCAGGGCAAGTGGATTGAGAGAAATAATGAGAGTGAGTAGAGAGGGGTAGTTAGGTAACGTAACTCAAAAACCTTTTTCCCATTTTAGACCATGTAACAATTTATATGAAACGTACCAAAATAGAAATCGTAAAAATTAAAATGAAACAGAGGGAGTATATGCTACTACAACTAAGTTTATCGAATGAACATGTTATATGGAGTATATGAATTATTCCACATCAACATCCCCATATATATGATTGATACCTTACAAATGAATAGTAGTAGTATAGCATGCATCAAATAAAAGTATGCTCTATTTATTTGTAGAGCATGCCAAAAAGATACTCGTACTATATATTAGAGTTGGAAAAATAAGATGACGCACCAAAGAGGGCACAATAAATAGCAAGAATAATTTTTGGATACTAACAGGTAAACAACAAGTAGTAGCTTAAATTAATATTTGAGGGGGTCCATTTTCATTTTAATTTAAAAGCCTCTTTACCTAATTTTTGAATGCCAATGCCCCATTGTCTGTTCCTAATCCTCCCTCAAAACATACATGTCATTATCTTCAATGGTGGGTGAGTGAGGTCTGAGGTGACATATTTAGAAAGGCCTCAATTAATACTTTTTTTTGTTCGTTTCTGAACCGTGACCAGGGTTCCCATCATATTATACGTGGTCGTTTGATCTTAATTTCACGCATATCTTTCTTTCTTTCTTTCTTTCTTTCTTTGCTGCCTGGTAAAATTCAATCTGGTCCCCAACTCACAATCTCGATCTCCAACCTAATAGTAAATAATAATGATAATGGCAAAACAAATTAAATTAGAAGTGACATTTGGGATATTAGGTAGTAGTATCACTTTAGGGGACCACTCGTGGATGGGATGGTACTCGTATTTATATCGTACCTGATTCTGATCAATTATAAAAGAACGGAGGGAGTAATGTTTAACACAACTATGAATTATATTCATGGGTAAGTTCCGATGAGGTATACTGATGTTTAGCGAAACTACATTAAGGTGTAGTGATGTTTCGGAAAATACATTGATATGTATTGTTTTGATAACTCGATTGCAACACATGATTTTAGTAACTAACTTGAGTAATATATACAATGAGAACTATCAAAAACAATACTCTAGTACTCAACAAAACAAAAGCAAAATGGCCCTTCAGATGTGCCCAGTCAGCCCCAGTTAATGGCTCGCTCCTCTTTACATACCTCTCTTTGTTGCCATGAAGTTAAAAAAAACCTTTTGAGACCTATTGGCTTCTTAGGCAATTGGGTTTTCTAATCTAATAGTACAATTTACTTGTCCTATACCTCAGGGAATTTTGTGAAATCTCAATGAAATTTTTTCTATTTTCATTAATCATCGCAGTACTATTCTATTTGTCGTTTAGGAAAAAGAAAACTAAAAAACTAAAAATTTCATTAACTATTCTAGAATAATAAAAAGTGACAATCACTCCTTTTATTTTTTAACCTTTTTAGGTAAAAAGTGACTACTACTCCTAAAATTAGGTTAGAACTATTATTATTGTGCATGTCCTAAAATTACCAATTTCTTTGGAGTCACTTTTAAAAACTTGGGGGGAATCCTTGCCCTAAATATCTAATTTCTAGAGAGTTGGATTTGACCATTTACAGCTGTTAGGATAAAGACTATACAATCAACATCATTGTAAAAGTTTAATTATCTTTGTGTTTGCAGCCTTTGCACTTTCTTTTCTTTTCTTATAAAAGGGAAAAATAAAGATGAGAAAGGGTAGAAAAGCAGCAGTTTTCAGGCTTTGGTCCAGCCCAACTTTCATTCCTTAGCTTTGGCGGTTTTGGACTTTTCCTTATGGGCTTTAGAAATATAAAAGCAGCAAATATTTAAAAAAAGGGTCACTGATACTCCAACTTTGTTTTTCGAGGTGCAAACGAGGAAGGAGAGGTGGGGGTATCAATAATTCAATATTGGATGGACACAAAATGGAAAACGCAAATTCTTGTGTACTATCGTCTAACTGTTACACGACTTAATATAATGATGACTTTTCGTAATTTATGGGTTATTTTTATCTACTTAGGGGCTACTTTTTATATCTTACAATAATTTTATAAAATTACCCTCACGTAAAAATGTAGCCCCTAAGTCGATAAAAGTAGCTACTAAGTTGCGAAAAGTTATTCTTGGCTTGGGTCAAGTTGTATAATGTAACCCTTATTTCACTAAAAATAACCCCTAGGTTATGAAAAGTCACCCTTAAATTAGGTCATCTAATAGTTAGACAGTTTTACAAGAGAGTTACTCGGAATATGTGAAGTAATACGTTTTATGTCGATCATCATTTGAATTCATAGGAAACGAGTATCATATCCGAGTTTCCAATAAATTACGGATACAGACTCGTAACCGTTACTGAAGTGTTCATATATTGGAATTGCAGGTTCAATTTCTCAAAATTTTGTTTTTTGATTGGCCTCATTAAGAGAAAATAATGGTTTAATTTTGTGATGAACTGTTTTGTAGAGCTTTCTTTTCTATAAAGGTAAAATATACTTTTTGTAAGAAACTTTATAGTTTTTTTTTTCTTTTTTTTTTTTTATTATCATTACTTTTAAATCAGATTTTGACTTGGGGAGTTGGGACCATGCTACTTATTAATCCTTTTTCATGATAATTAATCATAAAAATAAGTTAAAGGAGTCAAAAGATTATGACTTGTAGTTGCTAGTTGCTACACAGCATATTCCTTGAGGCCGAAACCTTCTCCATTCTCTACCAACAAAAACAAGTTCACACATTAAGCACAAACTATCAAGAACATTGGCTCATAAACATGTACAATTGATTCAATTTCTTTTAATATACTCCATAATTTACACTAAAGGCAAGCAATGTGAACAGCATAACTTTAATTTGGACAAAACGTTGGGAGCCACTAGCCGCTAATATACATTCGTACAGTCATGTGTTTCTTTCTTTTCGAGATCGTCTTGTTTGAACTTGTGTCTATACTCGATCGATGTTACATTAATACTTGGACTTGTATATATAATTGATTCAATTCTTTTATAAAAAGTTCACATTGAATACAAACAATGTGAACATCAGGTCTTTACTTGACAGTATGATCAGAAAACAAACAAATACTCAAATGTGAAGGCTCATTATACATAACCAGAACCAGGGGACTGACAGATTCAAAACACTCAGAAATGACATTTCAGATCAGTCAAAAGCATATCACAAGAAAGGGGCAGGAAACTAACTGCATAATGGTCCATGAATAATTCTTATTTATACACAAATTTTTGATGAACAATCCCAAGTAACGACACATTCTTCACCTCTAATACATAGGCAGGACAATAGTAGCGGCCATAAAGAAACGCATCTTGCAACAGGCACTGCTCAATGCACATCTGACATGCCAAAAGAACCAAAAGAATACAACATTATATTCAACTAATGGGCGAAACCAGAAAGGGCTAACCTCAAGAATTTGGAATGAATTTCGAAGGCTAATCTGTCACAATATCACTCTGGCAAATTTGTCGAATGCCACTCTTTACTTCAGAAGTTGCAGCCAGAGTGCAACAAAAAATAGTTGATACCCTAGCTTGCTATGATAATACATATCAAACTGTGTATTTTCCATTTTTACCAATTCGAAAGGCAAGGGATCCTCACCTCTTTTTGTCAGAGGGACATGAGACTCGAACCCAGATTACCCGAATTTCAAACCATGTATGTGATCCCAACTTCGATGATGTTCATGTGAGGGACTTTCATTACAGCAGAGCCTCTTCTGCAATTCCTCCTCAAGAAAGCGTAGAAGTAGTTGATAGCCAGTTTCTTGATGAACCAGGATTGTTTTCTTGCTCTAACATCTCCATCTCCAAGCAAATAAGTGAACCCTGAGTCCACAGCTTCTTTGATCGCAGAAAGCTCATACTCCAAGCCTGGGTTATCCTCCGATGGCATCATACTAGATGGCAACTCTGCGCTTTCATCTTTTGATCTAGACGATCCTCCTGGTTCACCATGTCGCTGATCTTGCATCAGTGGGGTCCGCAGATCATCTGACACATCACGACTGGGTTCTGAATCCTCCCTAAATCTCACTGAAGCAGAACTCTCAGGATCCATCTCATTCACGCGCGCCTCAAGGGCAAGATCTCTGGCCTCATTTTTGAGGAACTTGACAAGACTTTCGAGCAGAAGCTGTTCAAATGAATGATGGTCTTCTTTACGTACATCTTTGTAACCATAACGAGCAACACAACGGAACATATGGTAGTCTCTAGGGCCAATTCTCCGGAACAAAAATCGTTCTTCTTGAGATACTACTGGAACTGGAAGGTATTTGATGCAAACGAAGACAATGGTGGAGTGAACAGCTGGTAAACTTAGAAGAAACTGCCCAAGAATTGATGGAACACCATGAACCAGCTCATTGTACACTAATCCGATTCCTGGGACCCTTACAGTTCCAAGTGTTGGGCCCACGTCGAGCATGAAATCCATCGAGATCTTGTCTCTCACCTCACTTCGATACTTGAGAACACTGCCATAGTTCCACACGTACATCACTAGTAAAAAGAAGGAAGCAAACGCAAGGGGAAGCCAACCCCCTTCTTTGATCTTTGATAGAACTGCTGATAAGTAAATGAGCTCTATTGTTCCAAATACAACAGGGAAAGCGATAGCTAGAAATATGTTGGTTTGCCATATCAAAAGCATCACAAGCGTCACCAAGCCAGTGCTGACCATCATCACTCCAACTTCAGCAATGCCTGAAAATGACATATTTGACTAAGCTATCAGAATTCACTATGCTGGCATCAATTATAGAGTTTCAAATTGAAAATGTGAGGAACCCTGCTTTATATACAATGCTTCCCCATTGTCATATATGTACACATAATGAAGAAAGCTTTTCTATTTAATTTCCCACATACTGAAGAAAAATGCTCAACAAATTTACATTTCGATAAAAGATGGTGGGACATTCCCAACCAAGATTCTATTTAGGATTGTAGTTGGGTACCAGAAATACTTATATTGAGGCATTCATTTTCAGCACATGAGTAACCATCAGCTTTCATGATACAACATCTACTAAAGAGGGCTACAAACAATAAGCAACAAGTGCAGATATAACATGAGAGTTTCAATGCTCTGAGAGTGGAAATGTGGGGAATACTCAGTGATTCCACTTTAAATGCGTCACTACATCTTTGGGCTTCCTACTATCTTTATTGGTTTTTCCTCATGTAGCAAAATTTTGTTCTTGCCAATGGGGTCTTGGCCTAGTGATCAAGACTGAGGCCCTGGGTATATTAGATCCCAGATTCGACTCCCCCCTCCCCTATTGTATGTAAATTTATTGTATTGCCTTTGTGCCTCCCTTGAACCAAAAAAAAAAAAAAAAACAAAAACAAAATACTTTATTTTATTTTATCCAATCAAGGCTATTAGGTGATTTAAGGGCACGCCATTGAAAGTGGGGCAGAGTGCGTAATAAGTAAAAGATTTTGAAAAGATGCCTACCATATGCATTTGCAATGCCTGTGGTATCTCTGAACGTTGCAACCACCACAACACACATTATCATTAGAAAATAGTTGATGACGGGGATGTAAATCTGACCCATGAGCTTCTTTGAGGTGTGGATTATCTTCATCCTAGGGAAACATCCCAGGGCCATGGATTGCTTGATGCATGAAAAAGTAGCAGATATCATGGCCTGACTGGCAATCATGGCAGCAAATGTAGCAATCACAAATACTGGCCAGAAAAATCCATCTGTTGTGTAAAAGAAGTGCAATGAAGATGTCAACAAGAGGATAATATGATCCAAGTAACTAAGTTTGTTTTGTCTCGCGGGTTACCTGGCACACAATCATAGAATATTCTCGCAGTTGATGCTGGGTAATGTGTTAGATATGCAGCTTGGCCCATGTAAGCTAGCAGAAGGCAGGGAAACACAACAGAAGTAAAGGCAATCTGCGAGGTCATCAAAGATTAGAGATAAACAGGAGGAGCAATATAACCTGGAACTACTGTCTGGAACTCAAAGGACTTACCTGAATGGATCGTACGGAAAAGTGGCCTAGATCAGCAAACATGGCTTCAGCTCCTGCAATAACAGAGTTCAACAAATTACAATGGCTTAGATCAGCAAGCAAAGCATTATTGTTTTGCAGTCAAGGCTCAAGCTGAAGGGTGGCTCAAGCTGAAGGGTCTTAGACCATACAAAATAGAAACAATATGTAACCATAATTTGAGGTGTAGCAAGATACTCGGAGTGCTCAAAATACCTGTGATGCACAAAACACAACCACCAAGACTTGACCATGCATTTGTACCATTCTTCCTAAAGAAAAGGTAGATGTAAATTGGATTAACAGCCCTTAGCACAGTAAAGCCATATACGGATAGGTTGTAGATTCCAATAGATCCCAGACAAAAGAACCACAATGCAATGGCAGGGGCAAACGAATAGCCAACTTTGCCTGTCCCAAACCTCTGTATACTGAACAACCCAATTAGAATGATGATTGAAACAATGACCACAGCATCTGCACATTACAGAAAGAAAGAAAAAGTTTTGGTCATTCCACTATCAAAGAATCAATGATAAGCTGAAAAATGACTCCCAAACCAGAAAAAGAAAGAATTTACACCAATTGAAGTTCAATTATTGCAAAAGCTACATCATTTATTGGACAACAAAAGTACCATTTTGTTTAACTTAGACCTGTCAATCAAATTGCTTATGCTGGGTACCTCCAGGTTTGGAAAAGTTACAGGTCAGGCTGTTTTGAGTTTGGGTCAAAAAAGAAACACAAGGAAAAGTATACTTACTAGGACCAAATCCGTTTATCTGTCCCTGCAAGCCACTAACAGCTGACATGACTGCAAGAGAAAAATCAATAGTGAGATTTCATTGAAACCCTAAGGCAGATAATATGGACAGAAGGACAATTTGAATTTTATATCCTTGCGGTAGAAGCTGAAATTGCCACTACCCACAAAAGAAGGTGCGAAGGAATTAGTGCACACTAACATGACAGAGAAGGATATCATTCAGTTCTGTGAGGCGTGAACTGAACTTAAAATTTTTGAAAGTTGAAAAACAATATCACATTGTTCACCCAGTAAGAAAGATAGACAATGATTCATTGGCTATGCAGCTTACACGATTTTCGAGTAAACATGGCCATAAGTTACATACCTGACATTGCTGGAGTCAGGATACCATCCCCTATAATCAATGAAGTTCCAAGTAGAACCAACAACAGCAGAAGGGTTCTGAAATAGGATTTCCTTTCCAGATGTTCTTTGATATTCAAAGCCCTTGCGAGTTCAGGAGTGGGCAGTTTAAGCCTGTAGCTCGAAATGTGTTCGTCTGCTGCTTGATGGTTAGGAAGCATACTCACATTGGCGTACCTGCATATCAGTGAATATAGCGCAAATGTTCCTCCTACAGTTAAAAGTTGCCAATTGTCAACATATATAAAAAACCACAGATGATCAAGCACATTAAACAACAAAAAAGAATGGGAAATCCCATACCTTCCCCATTGTCATTGGCTTTAAGCACTATAAAGACATACTTTGCTAAGGGTACAAGAGCTATTGTGTACACAACTACGGACAGAGCCCCCAAAATATCAACCTCTGACGTTATAGGCACCTTGCTAAACACATCCGAAAATACATACAAAGGACTTGTGCCCATGTCACCATACACCACCCCAAGAGTTTGGAATGCCAGTGCTAAAGTATGCCAAGTTGAAAGTTCCTGTGTCGTTCAAAATTATACTTGGTAAGGTATGATTAACTCGTGCAAATACTTAAAAAAAAAAATAAAAATAAAGAAAGAAAGAAAGAAAAAAGTAAATATTGAAGGAAACAAACAGTGACAATTTACCTAACACCTGTATGTTCAGGACTTCATGATATTCTCCAGGAAGTCAAGCACTACAAGGAAAAGGAAAGTCGGAAGAAAGAGGCTGGACTGTATGAGTGGGGGTGCTAGCTATAAGTAGTTGCAGAAAGTCACCAATAGTCAGTTAGAAGCTCTAGATTTTATCATTACAGGATTATAACACTAGGATTGTGTTTGGGAATGGATTATTGACTTTGACTTTAAGGAAAGACCAATCCTAAACTTTACAGTGTGATTTTTCTGTTTTAGATCACTGAATATTGCATGGATTTGCAGAAAGAAAGCTGTGTCTCCTCTTCAACATACCTCGACGATAAAAAGTATATTGAGCCATGATGGCTAGCAAATAGCTATCATGTACAAGCTATCAAACTTGATAACAATTTATTAGACACTTGACATGAACACACAAAAGTCGTGTTGAAGAACTCATAAGAAAAGCTATTTAGTCCAGCTTGGTGTGACTTAGAAACAATTCTATATCCCTACTCTCTTAAGCTAAGATGCAAACTGCAAAGAAGAGTAATCACATTATTGTTCTCTCCCTCTCTTTTTCATTTTAGTTACTTTTGTTTACTTTAGTAAAGGAGGCAGAAAAGGGAACTGTGATAATTCTGTCCTTTTCTCTCCTTGATTCTCGTTACTCTTGTTCAACCTCCCCTCTCCCCCCCCCCCAAAAAAAAAGAAGAAAGAAAGAGAAGTCATAAACAAACTGTAAGGAGCAATAGAAGTCAAAATCTGTAGAAACTAGGAAGTATGCACTAAGCACTATATGAGTAGAAAGAGCCGGATCTGAAAATATTACCATTGGACTTGAGAACAAGTTTTAAACAGCTTTCATTTATAGCTTTGGACGAGTCCTGTTATTGACAATGTATTTTCATAGTACATTGCATGTTAATAATTATTTGTATTCTGTATACATTTCCCTGAATATACTCTCTTCTGATACCCATATATATATGGTGATTAGTAAAGTGGAAACATACCTCAAGGGGATTATGCTCTCCTTCAATTATGTGATGATCATCCATCACTAATTGGTGACTACCAGCAAATAATTTCCTGGCGCTTGACTCGTAGCACAGGTTCTATAAAATATTCTACTTCCAAGGGCCAATAATCCTTGGAGACAACCTTCCTAGTGCGTAAGGCTACAAATTCGGTGATTTGATTTAGTCAATCCTTGGCTAAGTTACTTATATAGACTACACAACCAAAATGTCATCAAAATAACATATATCCAATGGTTTATCATATCCTATCCCTCACTCTTCTATAGTGCCCTCAAATCTTGACATATGAACAGCAACAACCCCCCATATTTCCCCTTGACTCAAATTTCTTGAAATTCTTACAATTACAACTAGAAATTTCCTCCTAATCTCACTCTTAAACCCCAAAATTTACAATGTAGAAACCACAATAAGAGAACCATTTGCAGGCTCCTCAACATTTCCATGCTCAATCCTATCCTAAATCCTAGAGTACTACCAAAAAGCATATGACAAATGGTAAAAATATTGAGGCAAACAAAGTAAAATTTGGTCAGCATAACTAAGATCTAGGAACTTAAATACTTTAATAAAGCCATAGAAACTACATATTACCTTCTTGTGATGCCCATGAGAGCCAGCAATGACCATAGCTTCAACATCAAGAGAATCAACCCTTTTAGGCTTCTTAGCAAGCCTTCTCTTGACAGACCCAGATCCAGAACCATGCCTAGTTTTGTGATCAACCTCATCCAATCTTGACCATGGTGGTGTTTCATCAGAACCCACTTCACTCCCATCAACCCACCTTGAGGTTCCACTCCCACCACTCCCTACCCACCTCAACCCACTACTCTCTTCTATCACTTCCCCTTCCATTTTTCTCAGTTACCCACCAAAATTACACCAACAAAGCTTTGAAATTTTGATCAATTATCAAAAGGG
Source organism: Mesembryanthemum crystallinum (assembly GCA_030267885.1). Lineage (NCBI taxonomy): Eukaryota > Viridiplantae > Streptophyta > Magnoliopsida > Caryophyllales > Aizoaceae > Mesembryanthemum > Mesembryanthemum crystallinum. Next base: position 36,628 of record BSSO01000080.1, on the reverse strand, counting down.
CAAGTAACTGTTCATCAATGGCAACCCAAAAAAACCACCTTTCAATGGACCCAAAAGGGGATTTTTTTCTGGGCAGATATTTTTATCCGTTGAATGAGAGGTGATGGGTTGCTGCTGTTGAGTTGCAGTTGCAGTTGCAGTAGAGTGGATTGAATTTGATAGTGATTTTTTATCTTCATTATTGGGGAGTTGGAGATTTTGCAGCTATGTGCGTCACCAATGGTCAGAGAGCTAGCGAGGTAGTAAATGACAAAGGTTAGCCGCCCAATTGTTGAATGACAAACGTGCAAGTTATCACAAAGATTTGGGAGGTCATTTTCGAACGAGGAAGAAAAAATCAAGGATTGATTACATGGAGTTTTCATTGGCTGCCAAATGCATTAAATTGTTGTAAATATTGACAATCTTGGCATTTTCCAATTAGAAAATTGGTTTAATTGATTATTAGTAACATATTGCAAATGGAATTCTGCAATAAAATATTGATCCCATGCATCAACTAGTACTAATCATATCCTTAATTACATAGTACTAGTACTAGTACTAGTAATGACAAGACATAAGTTGGACTTTTTGTCAATGTAAGTAAACTAATTATAATACTAAGTCAAACTTCTAATTTTCCTTTTTCTTTGGATAATAGAGAGATACACTTCTATAATATTGATGATTTGATTAGGCAGATGAAAGACTATAAATATGATAAAGGATCGATCACTTTGGGCTTTTTATGGTGGTGCGCAACCGAGTAATTTATTAGACAGTAAAGTTGAGCATACTAATATTGTGCGACGTAACATATCTCAAAAAGATGGTTATAACTCTGTAATTTGGATGTGGAGAAGCCTTCCTACCCATTGCACCTAACTATCTCCCTCTTTCTCATTTTTTGAATGACCATACCACATTTTTTTGGTTGATGCAACTGTTAGCTATGAGTTTAATTGATAGCTTGGGTTATCATCAACAGTGACAATAATGTCCAGCGTGTTGGGGCGAAATTGTTGTTGACATCAAACCCATTTTTGGCTGATGCTCAAGCAATTTGGAATGCTCTAGAGGCCTTACAAGACTTGAGTTTTATATGTGCGAATATTATTAGTGATGCCAACATAGTGGTTGACGATATTAAGAGAGATTTTGCCTTTTTCATGACAGGCTAGAACCATTATTAATAAGATTATTGTTTTTGTAATTCTTCTAATGATGTAATTCATTGTGCTCCTAGACTTGTAATGGAATTAGCACACACACTTGCTACTACTTGGGCTTGTACATTTGCTTAAACCATTTTTGCTATAAAATGCTTATGATTTGTTTTAACCTTAATTAAGCTACAAAATCTCATTGATAAAATAAAGTTTTTGTTACTTTGAAATGTCAATATTTTGTTGGTGTGTTTATATGGAGTACTCGCTCACCCATCAACTCTTCAAAAGGTGCTCACAAAATAAATCAACTTGCATAAAACAACCCTTAATAAGGCACAAGGAGCCGAATAAAACACCACCATATGTTAGTACCTTATTTTATTTTTTTTATTTATTTTTGGGTACTATATAGCAAGTCCAAGACATGAGTTTTTCAAACAGATCAAATTTTTGAATTTATAACATGAGAATAGTGTCGTTAGGAATTCATAAAAGGTACTTTTATAATATTAGTAACTTTTTTAAAATAATAAGAAAATTTTAAGGAAAATTTGGGCCATAAAGCAATAATAATTCGGAGTTTTCATAACTCCTAAAATAATTCGAAATTGCAAATTTGTCATGAGAGCGGTCCCATGACAAACGATATTAATGCTCTGTTAAATAAATACAAAATAATTCATTTAACTTATATTATAACGATGATTTCGTCCTTACCTTCTATTGCTAGCATTAGCCGTTACTGTTAGTAGAACATATAATCCTCACTATTTGAACATGGTAGATATATATAAAATGGGACAACGGTCTCCAATAGGTGTTTGCCCCATCAATAAACGAGTTACATCTTGTCCATATAACGGGTTGAGACCGTGCGTTATCAGGTGCACTTTGGTCATTTAGCACCTATGATACTAGTACTACTTATAAACAAAAAATCATTAACGCTGATACGATACGCTACCTAACTTCGGGTTAAAAGTTAAAACATAAAAACTCCTCTATTGCCTCTTCGACCTTCTTATTCTCTCCAGAAACTCATCCTTTCGAATCGACAAAACCCTAGGTTTTCAATCTCCCTCTTCTCTCTCCATTCTTCTTACATGCTCCGATCTTTCTCAAATTGACTGCATCAACACCCCCAAAATCATCATCATATTCTCAATTTCGGCTGTTTGTTTAAGTTTGATCTCAATCGCTGAATTATTGACTAATTGTCAAAATTTTGATCAGGTCGTTTCTTCAGAGATGACGCGAGTTTACGTTGGTAATTTGGATCCTCACGTCACAGAGCGGGACCTCGAGGATGAATTCCGAGTTTACGGTGTTCTTCGCAGGTTCTCTTTCATAATCTCCGTCTCAATTTTCTCTCTTTTAGTTTTTTTTTTTTTTTTTGGTTCAATTGAAAATTCCCTCTGCATGTCATTCTTAACTTATTAACTCAATTTTTTGCTTCCGATTTAGGGTTAGAATGTGAAGTTATGTATTCTAACTATTTCTTTGTGACGTTGTTGTTGGAAATTGTGGGATGGTTTTTGGTAAGAAAAAAAATGAGGAGTTTTTTCATCACTTTGGTTCATAATCATTGGTATTATTTAGGATAAATATATTAGTGAATTTGTGGCTATACTGTGATCTCAAAGTAGTTCCTTCACATCCAAAGTCAATCAAGTTATCCCATCAGAGTATTGTTCGGGTCAACCAAACACGGCTGGGCAAATTGATAAGTTTGTTATGACTACTTTTACTTTCTATTGCTCTCATTCCAATCAATTTGAACAGGATGTATTTTTATTTTCTTTCAGTTTTTTTTTGTAAGGATTAGCTTTATGTGAAGGGGTATGTGAGTTTCCTTTGCAGCTGATATTCTCATATTATAAAATGGCCTCAATGCAGTGTGTGGGTTGCTCGAAGGCCACCAGGCTATGCCTTTATTGAGTTTGATGACAAAAGGGATGCACTAGATGCCATTCGTGCACTTGATGGTAGTTTCTGATCCTTTTTTTTTGTTTGTTTTGCTTTTGGAAATTTGTAATGGTAGTTGTTATCATGGTAAACTGGTTGTTAGTTATGTGCTTGATATATAGTATGTTCTAAAAATAAATTTGTTTATATCATAGCTATGTCTATGTTATTGATTTGTAATGTAGAGAGCTATCCCAAGAAAGTGTGCGACACCCTTGTCTACCAAGTTGTCTGCTTTATGTTTTCTGTGAAAAGTTTACCACAAAATTTTGATGGTGCTAGTGTGTTGTCCCATGGAAGCTGGTTAAAACTGGAGAAGCTGATTACACAGTTTATCTTAGTATTGCATAATTATTGATTGAAAGTCTTGTTTCCATTTTGCTTGTATGGTTGTGGTTCTTGGTGCTTATGGCTTTTTCATGTTCTTGTGCATTAAAGTGGGTCTACTTTTCTATGGCCCTATACCTATTTGTGATTTGAAAACTTAATTTTAAAGTGTTAAATACTTTCTTGCTCTGCTAATGCTGACTATATCCATGTCTATTGTGATCACTGTGGTGTGTGCTTTAATTTGGATCAGTCTTCTGAGTGGTCATCATCAAAATGCTCTCATTTGAGCAATATTTCAAATTCTTCAAGTGCAGAGCTTTATGTCACTTTGTAATTTTGGCCTTTAATCATTTTTTGTGTCACTCATAAGTAAGCTGATAACACAGGAAGGAATGGCTGGCGAGTGGAACTGTCACATAATGCCAAGGGTGGTGGAGGCCGTGGTGGACGTGGACGTGGTGGTGATGACTTGAAATGCTATGAGTGTGGTGAACCTGGCCATTTTGCTCGTGAATGTCGCCTGCGAGTAGGCTCTAGAGGGATAGGAGGTGGACGACGCCGAAGTCCTACCCCTATTCGTTATCGCAGAAGCCCGAGCTATGGGAGAAGGTAATTGAGTTCTAGTTTTCCTTGCAAGCTAATTAGAGTATGTATAATGGGTTGTGTTGGATAACTTCTTTGTTTCTCATAGGGCCGTATGCCATTTCTGTTATTGCATCTGAACTTTGAGATACAGGAACAGCTTCTTAGCATGTAATTTTGCCACATTTCATTCTTAACTATAAAAAAAGCAGCACTGTAAATCAGCTTGATGTGACTTGTATGATTACTGGTAGCTCTTTCTTTGGGAAATTGCATTTCATAGGTCTTGGACAGTGTTAGCAGCAGCTATGTTGGAAGTGCTTCAGTTATTTTCTTTTCACTTAATAGTTTTGATTAACCCATTAGAATATGATACATTGTAGTTGGAATGTGTGTGATTTGACATGTATTAGTACTGGAAGCTCGATTTAGGGAGTTGGGCATTGCATTTCTTAGGTCATGGACACTAGAAAGTTTAAGCAGCAACTATGTTGCAAGTGTTTCAGTTTGTTGTCTGCTTTTATTTTGTAATCGTCAACTTTTAGAATGAGAATACCAGCATATTTGGTAGCAATTCCTTCTTTCCTTGTCCTTCTTTCTTTTATTGTTGAAATATTACAAGAGTTGACGGAAATGTTCTCAGACAAACAGAGGCGCTTCACATGCCTTGTGCACCTTTACAGCACTTGATGAAACCACTTACTTTTATTCTCCAAAAGTGATGATCCCCTGGCATTTGGTATCTGTGCGCCTTTTAAAACCTCTTATGATCATCAAGATAATGTTAATCTTTTTGCCAACATGTCTTCAATATCGTATTGAATTCTTGTAAATCAATGATGGAACTAAACCAATTGAAATTTAACATTTAAAGTGTTTGACCTGCGTTGTGAATTTAACAATTACTTTCCTAGTCACTGTTCCCTCATATATTGCGACGTATGATGTAATGTGCACATCACATGTGGCAGGAGTTACAGCCCACGTGGTTATAGCCCCCGAGGAAGAAGATCACCACCACGCAGACGTAGCATATCACCTGCATATCGTCGTGGTCGAAGCTACAGTAGGTCACCACCATATCGTCGTACTCGCCGTGTCTCACCTTATGCTAATGGGTATGTGTTGTTCTTCATTTTATTTACCTTGCAACCTTGGTGTTTTCCCAGTTATTTCATATTTTCCTGGTCGGTCTTGTAAAGTCTTAGCTGGCATATTGTTTTTAATGAGTTGCTTTATGTTTTATTTTCAATGTTTTTACTTTAAGAAATTGAAGTTGACATCCATGACAAGTATCTGAGTTGTGGGATCTAACTATCTTGAGAGATTCTTATATTGCCTGGTCTAATTTGGAGTGTCGACCATCCAAGGTTTTGCTTCTAATCTTTTAATTTATGTATATTTCTTGTGAACAGAGTTTGATGCTGGAATGTGCGAGGGATTCAACGGGCGGCATCAGCTGCAACTTTGATATGTTAGTAGTACTAGTAGGAACGAAGACTTGATGTTATTGTGCATATGAAGGCTATGGAATGTGCTAGAAATTTGCTATTGATGGCTTGTGGATGGCTTCTGCACTGTCTAAATGTCGTAGGTCTCTGTTATGATTGCCATTTTACATTTCATTCTATATTTCTTCTAGTCTTGTTATGTGGTGTTAATATCTCGTACTTGTCCAAGTTATCTTTATATGAAGACTATTATGAATGACTAAAAGTTTACGTTTTCTGTTTTGAGGTGTGATTTAGGATGCAACGGCATCGTTTCGCCTCTTACTGCTTTCTGCGCCTCGTTTTTCCAAACCCCGCTTCTCTGCGTCGTCATCTGGTTGTCGTTGCTTCTACTTCTTAGCTTCGTGTCATCATGATTCCGCAACACATCTGCCCACAATTCTTTTGTTTATGCATCATCTGCCACCAAGCTTCTGAGTCTCTACTTAAGACTACTCACACTGCTGAGAAGATGAAACTTCATGGTTATTGTGATACCTTGATTGTGAGTTTTATATACGTCAAATGTCTGTTTCTGGATGTTCCACAACTGCACCCAAAAAGTTGAGCAAAGTAGTACGAGTGCACCCTTCGGTAAAATCTGCTGCAGGTAAGGTTAAATTTATGCACCTGCTTGCAAAAGTTAGTGTTTCCAAACATCAGAAATTTTGTGTCGTGGACATATTGCATTAGATCCCTTGTCGCCATAGGAATGAATTTGATACTGCTTAAAACTAAATGAGAATCAAATCACTCTGTGCCCGCCCGCCTTGGAATTGCGTAGGTGCTTATTAGGTATTTATACATGTGTTTATCCTTAAAATCCATTTTTAGTCTACTCTTCTTCTTTATAGATATAGATTACGCATAATCTATGCCCCAACACCAATTTGGTAGAAAAGAAACTCAAAAATCAATGGGTCACAAATCGATTTGCTTGCCTATTTTGGTATTTAAAACTTGGCCATCTTGTTTGTCATAACTCTTTGATTATATGAAGCGAAGCATTTGCCAGGTGGAGTTGAATCTCTTGTAAGAGTTGTGTTTCGCTGCAAGTAAGTGGGTGAAATGTGGATTTATTCTTTATAACGGATTTTATTTATTGTTCCGGTATACTTGCTGTATGCATGTTCAATTTTATTGTGGTAGCTTTTGTGGAAGAGGAAAGAAACCGACTTGGTGATACTTCCATGTGAATGCCGGAACTATCTTGATGCAGTGTCCTCAAATTCAACTTGGCGACCTTCACCAATTGTGCTCTATGCAACTTGGTGAACTTTGCTGATTGACTCAAGTACAAAGAGTGCAGGTTATGAATGTATTTAATTTTGTAGTGGATATTTTGTGTTTACAGAGTGGAATGAAGAGTAGAGTGCTTCTATATTTGTTGTTGGTTGCACTTTGTATTATTTTGAGGATGAAAAAAAACGTGTTATTTGACTGTTAAGGCGTAAGCTGGGGAGCAACACAGTTTACATTTCAACACTTATGATCAAATCTGTTACCAATTATCACCCCCACTTTGCTTTACATCTGCTTGTAAGCCTAACCTAATCCAAGGTGACCACATCAGGTTTTAGAGTTAGGAAGGAAGTTGGTATGGTTGAAGCTCATACAGGAGAGAGATGGGGGAGAATTCCCACTATATTGTGGGAAAATTGTGGTATGAGAGCAAATGAGTTCCTCCTCGTCTATTTATAGAAGTGGAAGGAGGTCCTTCTACCGCCTTTTTACTAGTTTCTTTGGTATGCGCCTTGCGACAAGTGAACTGGCTGGAACGTATAAGGCTGAGAAGGCTTTTCATTTCATATTTATAGGGCAGTTTTGCATGGATAGGATTCATATACTTGGACTTTTCCAAACATTATATCGTCTAGGACTCACATTGGACTTTTACATGTTGGGTTTCTATCTGTTCTTGATCTTCTTTTGCAGCTCATTAGCAGTCCATAAACCATACTATAAACGGCTGCAAAAAGTGTTGCGCAGGGGAGAGGCAGGGAACTACAAAGGTTGCCTTGCTATTAAGAATACTACAGCTTTAACCTCTGTACCTGTCTTCATGTTCACTTGCTCCCAGATCTCGCTCTGCTCGGTCTCTTCTGGATCCTATCAACTCACTGTCTTTTCAAGCCCTCCCTCAACAACGATCCTTTCCATGTTATTAGTGTTATCCGGGAGCCCTACATTTAATGTTGTTCGTAGCCCTGCTTAAAAATTACCGTGATTGGAGGCACTTCATGGTGAACTGTCATGGGAGGAGAGTCGGGGATTGAAGCATTGGAGATCCCCGCGTACTATGGAAAGCATTGATGCTTAAAAGCCAGAGGAATACATATAAAAACAGATGAAATCAAACATAAAATTTAACGTACCTAGAGCTTTAGTCTTAACCTCAAGATCAAGCCCTAATGATCAGCTACTATACCTTATTTCAGTAGGGTTATTAACTAATGTCTCTTGGAGTACGTTTTAATGATTAATTAATAGTACTAGCTATTTCATGTACGCTTGATACATTGAAGCTTCTTAACTTATGAGTCATTGATTAACCAGGTCAAAAAATTCAGGTACTGCACTGCTAATGTCAAGATGAACCTGAACAATTCCTGTAACTGACCAAGATGAATCACTGTCCATTCATGTAACTAACTTTATTTTGAACAATTCTTTTCATATTTTATGGGTTTAAATTTCAAAATTAATTAAAGTCATACGACGTTTTAAGAAAGATTCCTAACAATTTTGACTTAATAACGTTATAATCAAATTTATTAAAATCTCCAAATACGCAAAATTTTCAATAATAATTGGCTGCCAAATTTTTAAAGGTGGTGACCCAAACATAAATGCTTGCGACAAGTACTAGTAATTCTACTAATTCTAAGTAGAATGTTCTCTTAATTTTCAAACTTCTTTTAGGTTCAAAGAAGTCTAGGCCAATCAATGCTAGTAGCAACTTATGAAGGAGAACACAACCATGCACTCCCATCACAGGAGGCTACATCCGGCTCAAACCGGTGCTTCAACCTCGGTTTGATCCCTTGCAACGCCACAGTGGGTTCATCGGGCCGGTCCCTTGCAATGCCACGGTGGGCTCATCGAGTCCCACCGTGACACCTGACCAAACCAAGGCCAAGACCAATAATAATCAAACATAAAATTTCCTTACCTTTCCCTCCAATAATAATACACCTATTCTTGACATGTCGACTTTGGTTAATGCCGTTGAAAGGATCAAGCTAGAAACTTCAATCCTTCATTGGCATCAGAAACTCCAAGGAATTTGCATATTTCAAAGTCAATGGTCAACAAGTCACTCAATATCCAACCATGGTCTTCTAAGTCAACCAAGTCAGCTGAAAGGATTACCACTAATAGATTGCCCCTAAAGAGATCAAAGAACAAGAATTTCCACTTCCAGCCTAAAAAAAAAGCACTAGTAATGGCTTCAGAGGTTGATCAAGCTTCACCAAAACTCGAACAAGAACAAGAACAACTCGAGCTTCAAAATGAGAGGCAGCTTGTCATGAATCACAACAAGCAGCTCAAGTCCTTTGAAATCTTGAAATCAGCTCTGACAATCTTCACAAGTAACACCAAGTTTATGTTCTTTATGATCTTGTCTATAATCCCTTTCTTTGCCTTCATGGTTTTCACTGAGATTAAACTCCAAAAAATTATAGATTATGTGCCACATTACGGAACATGTGGCCACATAATTTACTTGTCTGATTCTATTGATGCTTACACCCGCCATACGCGCGATCAGTATGATGGTGATGAGAGCAAGAAAAAAATCTTTGATCTTGTTCAGCTTTGTGTCTTCTATTTGGTTCTTTACCCCCTTTTTGAGATTTTCAATATGATTATAACCGTTAGAATGGCAGCAAAAGCTCAAGCTGGAGATCAAAAACAAGCAACTCTCAGAGAGATCCTTAACCAGAATATCAATAACATTAAGGGTCTTTTTATCACCTGTCTCTGTGTTCATCTTCTCTCTACTGTAACCCTGATTGGTCTTGTCTGGATAGTAGGAAATCACTGCAACTTCACTAGATTGTTTGACATATATGGCTATGGCTACTTCTTCAATGCATTACACTTCTGTATGTATATTCTCTCCATATCTATTCATTCATTGATCTTCATAGCACTACTTTACAAGTACCTAGATTGGAGCGCTTTCTGGAACACAAGCATGGTGATTTCAGTTCTGGAAGAACAAACTGGGATCGGGGCATTGGGGATGGCAGATTACTATTGCAAGCATTGCAAGCGGACCGGGTTTCAGTTAATGCTCGTGTTCTTTGTGTTTAGTAATGTTCTAAGGCTGCCCGGTCTATTTGCTGGATTGAGTAATGGAAGTGCTAGCGGAGTTTTGGTTACTGCCATCATTATAGGATTTTTTTGCTTGGCAAATTTGGTGAAGTGGATTGCTTTTGTGTTGTACTTTTATGATTGCAAGCAGCAGACCTTGGAAAAGAAGGCTGATGAAGAGGTGGGCAAACCATGAAAAGAAAGCTGTTTTGCTTGTAATGTTTGGGTTTACTGATGAAATAAAGAAATAAACATGGTGATACAATATTGTTCCGCTACAATATGAATTCGAATTTCTTGTTCCGCTACAGTACTCAGCATAATAAATGAATGTACTTAACTTTCGAGTGGATACTTTGTGCTTACAAAGTGGAATGCAGAGTAGAGTGTTTTACTTGTCATTTGTTCACACTTTGTCCAGTTGTCTAAGTATTAGTAAGGATGAAGAAATGTGTTATTTGAATGTTAAGGCTTAAGCTGGGGAGGAACAATATCAGTTTACATTTCAACATTCATTGTAGTGGGAAGTTTTATCTGGTACATAGTATCACGTGATCAAATCCGTTGCCACTCATCACTCCCATTTTGCGTTACACCTGCTTCTTCTGCTTGTGAGCGTAACCTAATAATATTTGTAAGAAAAGTTTGTTAAAGTCTATGAAAGAGAACCGATTTGAAGTTGTATTTGGATCCACCACTGCTTGCTACAAGTGAGCTAGCTGGAGTGTAGGGCTGAGATGGTTTTTCATTTCATCTAAGGGTAAATTTCCATGGGTTAGGATCCATATACGTGGGAGTTTTCCGAACATATATTGATATATAGTTTTCGAACCACCATTGGACTTCTGCAGTGGGATTTCTCTTTGGTTCTTTACCCTCTCTTGCAGCTCATTAGCATGACCAATTGACCATAACCATAAATGGCTGTAAAGATCTATGCAGGGGAGAGGCAGAGAACGTCAATGAGATGATCTTTTGCTTTAAGAATAGCACCAAGAGCCCCTTTGTTACCTTTAAAAATCCATGTTCACTTGCTCTCAACTCTCACTCTGCTCGGTCTTTTCTGGATCATATCGATATCGAATCACTTCAGCTTCTCAAGCTCTCTCCATTATGATCCATTCAGTGTTAGTGGTAATCCTACTTTTAGTGTTATTTAGAGCCTTCCATTTAGGGTTGTTTATAGTTGAGTAATATTGTATCTATAACCGTGGACGTCATAGATTTTTTCACTTTTATTGAGATATTTAATTATCATAACGGAATAAATTTGTGTGATACAGATATTATAGACAGTTTTGATTGCAGCATGTGAAGGCTTATTGCCTAAACCTTCATGGCATGAGAAATTACAAGGAATTTGCATATTTCAAAGTCATCGGTCAACCTCCAATGATACCCATCTAAGTCAACTAAGTGAGCTGAAAGAATTACCAATAGGTTGCTGGTTGTCCCTAAAGAAATCAAAGAACAAGAATTTCCATTTCCAGCCTAAAAGAAAGCAGTAAGCATGGCCTCAAAGGCAGATCAAGCTTCTCGCCAACTCGAGGAAGAGAGGCAAGAACAAGAACAACTCGAGGTTCGAAATGAGAGGCATTTTATCATGAATCTCAAGCAGCTCAAGTCTTTTCAAATCCTGAAATCAGCTCTGACAATCTTTACAAGTAACACCAAATTTATGTTCTTTATGATCTTGTCTATAATCCCTTTCTTTGCTTTCATGGTTTACACCGAAGTTAAACTCCAAAAAGCCATAGCTTATGTGCTACATTTCTTAACAGAACGTCACACTCACAACGTACAACTCCTTTACGTGTATGATCAAAACAACACAATCAACGTTCCTGAATCCGGTGATTATTACGTTGACCATCCCAATATATATGATAATAAGAGCAAGTATGAAACAGAGTTTTTCTCTGATCTGGTTCAGCTGTGTCTCTTCTATTTGGTTCTTTACCCTCTTTTTGAGATCTTCAGTATGATTATAACCATTAGAATGGCAGCAAAAGCTCAAGCTGGAGATAAAAAACAAGCAACTCTCAAACAGATCCTTAACCAGAATTTCAATAATCTGAAGGGTTTTTCCATCACCTGTCTATGTGTTCATCTACTCTCAACTTTAACCCTGATTGGTCTTTTATGGATAGTAACAAATCACTTCACCATCACTAGAGGGTTTGACATATATGGCTATGGCTACTTCTTCAATACATTAGACTTATGTCTGTATGTTCTCTCCATAGCAATTCATTCATTGATCTTTGTAGCTCTACTTTACAAGTACCTAGACTGGGGTGCTTTCTGGAACACAGGCATGGTGATTTCAGTTTTGGAAGAAGAAACTGGGATCGGGGCGTTGGGGATGGCAGATTACTATTGCAAGCATTGCAAGCGAACCGGGTTTCAGTTAATGCTCGTGTTCTTTGCCTTTGGTAATGTTCTGAGGCTGCCTGGTCTATTTGCTGGATTGAGTGATGGAAGTGTCAGTAGAGTTTTGGTTACTGCCATCATTATAGGATTTTTTTGCTTGGCAAATTTGGTGAAGTGGATTGCTTTTGTTTTGTACTTTTATGATTGTAAGCAGCAGACCTTGGAAAAGAAGGCTGATGAAGAGGTGGGTAAACCTTGAAAAGAAAGCTGTTTTGCTTGTAATGTGTGGATTTACTGATGAAATAAAGACTAGTTTGGAAATCAATTGTGTTATAATATGACCATATGTTCGCGTATGTTGTTTAGCTGGAGTGATTAATCAGTCCATATACTTCATGATTATGTTGCTCATGATCCCTTGAATGTATGAAGGAAACTCACCAATTTACTTGGATCTGAGTTATTAAGTCTTCTCAGTCCTGAAAAGAAACCTCAAAATCTGCTAACTCAGACATCAGAGGAGATGAGACAATTTATGTTCAGAAGCTTCTAAAGAGTACAACTAATTGGTTGAAACATTCTAGCTCAGAAAGACATGGGTTTGGAACTTTACAAGAAAGGAAGAATATGAGCTTCAAAATGAGAGTCAGCAAATGGAAATTAGTAATCAGAACCTGAACTGAAGAAGCTATCCACAGTCTGTTGGACATTGTTGGCACCTTCTTAAACAGAGAGGCAAATAATAGGCTACTTGGAAATGAGGGTTTAAGGGGCAAATGTGGTTTCAATTAAGTGGTGTTGACAAGTGTAACTTCTTGTTCTAATTGATGCAACTTACCAAAGTCTTCTAATACTCTAAATGTTCAATTTTATAATTATAACTGAGGAAGAAGCATTCGTTCTGTAACACCTAATATTTTATTTTCACCCTACAAAGGCTCCAGCTAGTAACTCTAAACTATAAACCTTCATTGCATGTTAAACTAATATTGCATATTTCAAAGTCAACTGTTAGCATCCAGTCATGGCCTTCTAAGTCAGTGAACTGCTGAAGGAATTACTAATAGGTTGCCCTGACTGAAGAGATCAAAGAACTACAGTTATTGGGACAAGAATTTCCATCTTTCAGCCTAAAAGAAAGCAGTACCCGTGGCTTCAGAGGTTGATCAAGCTTATCGACAACTTGAAGAACAAGAATAAGTACAACTTGAGCTTCAAAAGGAGAGGCAACTTATCATGAATCTCAAGCAGCAGCGCAAGACCTATGAAATCCTGAAATCTGCTCTGACTATCTTTACAAGTAATACCAAAAATATGTTCTTTATGGTCTTGTCTATAATCCCTTTCTTTGCTTTCATGGTTTACAATGAAATTAAACTCCAAAAAGTCATAGCTTATGTGCCACATTTGCTAACAAAAGACTTGTCTTTCCTATTATTAATAAAAGAGATGATCTACTTGCCTGATTTTGATGATTATATTGACCATCCCTATGATGATGAGAGCAAGAATGAAGAAGAGTTACTGTCTGATCTGGTTCAGTTTTGTCTCTTCTATTTGGTTCTTTATCCTCTTTTTGAGATCTTCAGCATGATTATAACCATTAGAATGGCAGCAAAAGCTCAAGCTAAAGATCAAAAGCAAGCAACTCTTAAAGAGGTTTTTAACCAGAAGATCAATAACATAAAGGGTCTTTCTATCACCTGTCTATATGTTCATCTGCTCTCAACTGTAACCCTGATTGGTCTGTTCTGGATAGTAGCAAATCACTTCACCATCAGGTCTATCACTAGAGGGTTTCACATATGTGGCTATGTCGACACCTTCAATGCATTAGACTTCTGTTTGTTTATGCTCTCTACAGCGGTTCATTCATTGATGTTCGTGGCTCTACTTTACAAGTATCTGGATTGGAGTGGTTTCTGGAACATAAGCATAGTGATTTCAGTTCTGGGAGAGGAAACTGGGATCAGGGCATTGGGGATGGCGGAATATTTTGGCAGGCATTGTAACAGAACCAAGTTTCAATTGATGCTTGTATTCTTTGCATTTGGTAATGTTATGAGGCTGCAATGTCTGTTTGCTGGATTGTATAATGGAAGTGTTAGTGGAGTTTGGGTTACTGCCATTGCTATAGGGTTGTTTTGTTTGGGGAATTTGGTGAAATGGGTTGCTTTTGTTTTGTACTTTTATGATTGTAAGCAGCAAACCTTGGAAAAGAAGGCTGATAAAGAGGTTGGCCAACCTTAAAAAGAAGGCTGATGTGCCTGTAACTATCAGAAAATACTGATGAAATAAAGAATAATTGTTTATAGTATGATTTTTGTTCCCATGTGTTGTTTCTCTGGACTGAGTGATATTTCAGACCATTTAATTCATGATTTTTGTTGTGAACAATCCCTTAATTGTATGAAGCTGAACTGGAGTTTTTTTGGGTACCAACAGGAGGGTTAGTTCATTAAGTAGAAGCGTTTATACAGCGCCTGGGATATGAAATACCCAACAAATCAGCCCTATAGGCTTCAGCACAAATGTTTTTAACTCTATCACAAAGTACTACATTCTGAAAATTCTCACTAAGATCAGCAGCTTCTTTGGCAAGAGCATCCGCCACGTAGTTGCATTCCCTGTAGGCATGGGTGAGCTTGATCTCATCAAAGTTCTTCATTTCTTCCCTGCAAGTAAGGATTAGGTTAAGCAAGTGACTTTTGCTAACACTTTCTCTGTGAAGCATTGTAATAGCAGATGTTGAATCAGCAAACCCTCCTTAATCGCCCATAACTCAGCATGGAGGATGTCTGTATCTCCCAACCAGTGCTGGAAACTCAGCTCCCAGCTGCCAGTGTGGGATCTATATGACAGGAACGTGGAGACACCATAGCGTTATGATGTTGAAATTTGGTTCCTTTTCAATGGTGGCCTAATGCAAACACCCCTTCCCGAAAACATAACCAAAAAAAGAGAGACGGAGAGAAGTGAGAAAGGTCTCCTAGTTCTAATTTGTTCATTTCAACTAAATTCCGTTGAACTGATCGAACTTAAATGTGAACCGAATGAAAGTAAATATGGGATCGAAAAAGTAAGCTGCTGTTGTCAGTTCAGAAACAAGGAAGTAACTCAAGTTGACTAGAGGAACTGATCAGACATGTATATTCAGAAGCAGCAGTAATGGGTTGAAGGCTTTAGCTCAGAAAGAATAGCCGTTGGAGGAAGTATCCATTGTATGGAGTAAGGGAGACTTTTCTTAGAGAACAAGGGTGGTTTTGGTAAGATTTTTAACAAATGTCTCAACTAATGATAGGAACATGAATTTTCACAATTAAATGGTCAACAGTAGTTAATGCACATGTATGCCTGATACAATGAACAAGCTCATAACTATGAATTGATTAATCTAGTCAATTACATGCATGTACTGCTAATGTAAACATGGCCTAAACAATTCATGCAACTTACTAATATATGAACTAAAATACTACCATGATATTTGCAATCTGACTTTCGTTTGATTTGGTCGGGTGACAAACATGTGACTATAAAAAATGGTCAATCTAGCAACTCTAAACTTCATGGACTCACGGCATGAGATCGAAATGTAATTTTGCATATTTTTCAAAGCTAAGTCACCAGTCAACCTCCAATCTTGCCCATCTAAGTCAACAGTCAGCTGAAACCAGTAAAATAGGTTGCCTATGAAGAGATCCAAGAACTAGAGGTAGTGAGACAAAAGTTTCCTTACCAGCCTAAAAGAAAGCAGTAGCTATGGCCTCAGAGACAGATCAACCTTCTCAACAACTCGAGGCAAAAAGGCAAGAGCACGAACAAGAACAAGAACAAGAACAAGAACAACTCGAGGTTCGAAATGAGAGGCAAGTTATCATGAATCTCAAGCAGCTCAAGTCTCTCGAAATCCTGAAAGAAGCTCTGACAATCGTTACAAGTAACACCAAGTTTATGTTCTTTATGATCTTGTCCATTCTCCCTTTCTTTGCTTTAATGGTTTTCACTGAGATTAAACTCCAAAAAGCCATAACTTATGTGCCAACTTTGTTGACTGAAACATCCACCATTCACTTTGTTTCTATATATGGTGACCATAGTTACAACTCTGACTATGATGATGATGGGAGTTGGCTTAGCAGGAAACAAAAGAAGTTCCTATTTAATCTTGGTCAACTTTGTTTCTACTATTTGGTTCTTTACCCTCTTTTTGAGATCTTTAGTATGATTATAACAATTAGGATGACAGCAAAAGCTCATGTTGGAGATAAGAAACAAGCAACTCTCAAAGAGATTCTTAACCAGAATATCAATAACCTCAAAGGTCTTTCTATCACCTGTCTCTGTGTCCATGTACTCTCAACTTTGACCTTGATTGGTCTTATCTGGATAGTAGCAAATCACTGCACCCTCACTCGAGGGTTCAACATATTTAGCTACTTCAATGCAATAGAATTCTGTATGTATATTCTCTCAATAGCGATTCATTCACTGATCTTCCTAGCGCTACTTTACAAGTATCTAGATTGGAGCGCTTTCTGGAACACTGGCATGGTGATCTCAATTTTGGAAGAGGAAACTGGTATCGGGGCGTTGGGGATGGCGGATTATTATGGAAAGCATTGCAAGAAAACCGGGTTCCAAGTGATGCTCGTGTTCCTTGTATTTGGTAATGTTCTGAGGCTGCCCTGCCTGCTTGCTGGATTGTGTAATGAGAGTTTAAGTGGAGTTTTGGTTAGTGGCATTGGTATAGGAATTTTTTGCTTGGTGAATTTGGTGAAGTGGGTTGCTTTTGTTTTGTACTTTTATGATTGCAAGCACCAGACCTTGGAAAAGAAGGCAGATGAGGAGGTGGGTAAACCTTGAAAAGAAGGCTGATGTCAGTGTAATTTCAGATAATGCTGATGAAATAAAGAATAGTTTGAAAATCATTTGTGTTATAGCCTGACTTAATATTCCCATGTGTTTTTTCCCTGGACTTATATTGATCAAAATCAAACTGTTTACTTCACGATTTTTCTTGATAATTATCCCTTAATTTTCACTGAATTAGAGTTTTGAGCTATACAGAAATTTGACAGGATGTGGGGAAACCACATCTTTGTAATGCTGAAAATTGGTTCTTAGTCAATATTGGCTTAATGTAGGTATGTATACACACTTTGTTATAAGGTATTGAATATACAGATTTTAAATGGTTGTTAAGAATTAAAGAAGATTCAAGCAGTCTGCTAACTCAACCCAACCAGTAGAGGAGCTGATCAAACATCTATGTTTAGAAGCTTCAGCAGTAATGAGTTGAAGCAGTCTAGTTCAGACAGAACAGCTCTAGATGGAAGAAAATCAATCTTTGCTACAATCCCGTCATGATACAAATGAAGAATGTGATCTTCAAAATGAGTCAGGAAATGGTGATTAGTAATTCGAGCATCGATCCTTTTTTATTCACAAAATCTACGTAAGAATAAGCTTTTCAAGAACATGATCCATAACATGGATGAAGGGTGTCTTTATGCGTGCTATTACATGCGGTCATGGTCGGATTTTGGTGCATTAGCTTAAAACCATATATCAGCAAAACAAGTGACAAGTTCCTTTGGAATTCTTGCAAGTAGTTAGTCATTTTTATTGGTAATCAATATGGATCCTTTAATCAATCATAATCCTAAACGACCTAATTTAGGGGCAACATTTAGTGACTTAGGTTGACTTTTTACAACTTGTACTAATTTTGTGCTCACTTAAAAATCGTGAAAAGTTAGCTATGGATTGAGTTATCTAACTGTTAAAAGGTGGTGATACCCGGAAAATTTGTGCATTATGATTGTAGCCAGCACACGTACAAGTAACATCATTCACCACCACCCACATCTCTCGCACTGCTAAGAAGAATTTTAGATGTGTGTGTAATCATGTTATGTGAACATTACTCACACAATGCTAAGTTGAAATGGAGAACAGGCCATTTTAATACGTACCCGATGCGTTCAAAGCAAAAATCCTGAAATACTCTACTTAAACGCGTCGTTTAAAGTTAAGGGGAATCCCGGAGCTCCGGCGAAGACTTGTCCTATTGTCGCCGGCTGCTCTTTCCGTCACCCTCAAGACCCTCAATTTCTCTCTCTCTCTCTTTCTCTCTCTCTCAACATCATGGATTTGGAGAGCGTGGTTTGGTCTTCAATCAAAGGTAAGTACTCACTCCGTCCTTGAATAAACTTTCCAAATTCCTTTTTGTACATCCATGAATAAACTTTACACTCTTCTTTTTGGCCTATAATTGTCACAAATGTTACAAAAGTAACCCTCCTTATACTTGCATTTAAAGCTTTATTCCCTCATTTTTCATTTTATACAAAGGTAGGAAGTAATTTTGTTTCATCCTTGTTATGTGTGCATAAAGCAATTGGAAAGATTATTCAAGGACAGATGGAGTAATTTTTTTGGTTGCTTGAAATTAGTGGATATTATTATTATCTGATAATATTCTTCTCATTCAATTGCCCATTTTGTTACCAGTTTTTGTTTTTTAAAATTATTTTTTCTGGGTTTTGCTCTCACTGCATTGCTTAATTTCTGGGCATTTGGAAATTTGGATACATATTGAGAAATTTCACCAAAAATTTCATTGTGTCTCGTCATTAGTTAATGGAGGCCACGTCTCTGACCCTTAAATTTATCCCAAAATATATATATATTTTTTTTTCCTGGTTAGCCTCTGTTAATTATTGGTAGTTTGGTACCAACATAAAAATGCTGAATTTAGTTCTTTTTTTTGCTGTTAATATAAATAGTTCTTTGAGATCGAGAATAATCTTTCAGTATATTCGTTCATCAGAACATGTTTTTTTTAAATATGAGGAATTAATCGTGTGTTTGTTGCAATTTGTGCATTGTCATTAAGTGATAAAATGTCAGCTACCTAGCTATTATTCTTGTTAGTTTATTAGCTAGCTAGTATTTTCGTGGCTATATATTTCTCAAAAGTTTGTTCAGAATGCTTGTTTGCTGCCACAAGTATAACATTATGTCATTATTGCTAATTTTTCTATTAGAATTGAATTATTGCTAACAAAGTCTTTTCCTTGCATTTTTGAGTTTTGGTGGGGATTAGATGAATAAAAATGATCAAAAAGGAAAAAGATGGTAAATTGTCGGTTTTCTTATCAGCTACGCGAAATCAAAAGAATATAAATATGAAGAAGATGACTGGCTAATTCTTTTACCATTCAAATGGATTATAAACCTAGAGAAGAGTGATCAAATGATGAATTTAGACATCATTTAAGAATATTTTATTCTTTTGTTATAATGAAAAATGTGGAAATCTCAATTAGTGTCTTAAAATACAATTTGATTATTTCAAGGTAGTGATATGCGTGTAATATTGTATTTGATATTTGAATCCATCATACTAAGTTTTGTGTAGAACTCTGAATGGTAGTCTATATCTTTGAGTTTCTGATAGATATGCATCCTTTTTTCTTCCCTTTACATAAGGGATGATCACAAATTTACCATCAGGTTTCCCAGCAAATAAAGAGATAAATGGAAAGGGAACTATTAGAGGATTATGGAAGTATGAGAGATACAAGACTGTTCAGGGATGTAAGGCTGTTACTACATTTGCTGGTGCCATTGTTCATTCATGGGATTGCGGATGAAATTTCGGCTCCATTTCTGGTGGATGTTATCAGAAGGACTTTGTGTCCTGGAGAGTCCTCCTGTTCTGAGGCTCTTTACCTGAATAGTCTTCATCTGACGGTAATTCTCTTTGTCTTCCCTCCTCCTTTGTCATGCTTATGTTTTTCTCTTGCCTTTTTGCCTTCTTTTTTTTTTTTTTTTTTTTTTTTTTTTTTGGTATGAGGATCGTGGGGGGTAGGGAAGTTAATTTTCTTCTGTTAAACTTGATATTCAAAATATCATTACCAACGTTGACAAATCCATATATGTATGTGCTTGATTGGTACAATGAGGAGATTAAATTCCTACATCTAAAATTGTTGAGCGTCGTAGTTTGTGCCAAAAAATAATTAGCCATCAGTTATATTATGTCAATAAGGGCGTCCAGTGGATGTGTGACTCGATGTTTTATACCATGAATTGAAAGATGTTTGAAATGGGTGAATTGCAGTTTTACACAACGGTGATAGAGGCTACTTTCATGTTACTTTTAATTCCGAAGAAGTAGGGGAAAAGTGACTTGATGTCGATGATAACCTTCATTGCTTGACACAAATTCACAAAATCATACTTCTTCCCTCACAAAGAAATTATGAGACTATATATCTCAATTGTAGCTTATGTCCTGAAAGTCTGTTCAAGTATCTCTGTCATTTTGTTAGCAATATTTAGATGGAAGTTTCTTGCTGATATCATATCTCTAAACTTAGTTACATGTAGTGCTGGAACTTAGGAATTAGTGCATTTGGTATCAGCAAGCAGGCAATATGTCCACCTTTATCCTGTAAAGGATCAGCACATAACTTTTCACTTTTCAGTAATCTTCACTTGTTCTTCCTTACTGCAACTGAAAGCATCACAAGAATCTAGAAGTCATAATGGCGTAATGTCTAGGAAGTGCTTGTTTCCCATCATGTCATCCCTCGTGTTGTGGCAATTCAATCAGAAAGGAAACAACTCCTATCTCTTCCCTTGCTTCTCCTATCTTCCCGTCTCATCATTCCCTCTGCTTGATTGGTTTTTCTAAGGATTCTGCTTTACAACTGGTTCAAATGGCACAGGTGTGGAATGCATGACTGGCATCCTTACTCCTTCTGACCGTTGTGTGGTCAAGATGCATTTATGCATTCTCTTAACTGGGCAAAGTATGATGAACTTCCTCTTCCTGTGAGAATGAGGAGAGGACTAGAATGTAACCGACTGACTTAAGAAACTTCATAAATGTGTAGCTTTACATCCCCGTTTAAGATAGGTAATGATTGGTAGCAGCTTGCATATGAATATTTCTTTCTGGTGCAGCAGCTTGTACGGGAAATTCTTCTTCTTCTATGTAGAAACTTGCCTAAAGAATATTATTCATCAACTAATTGTGCAACCTAAGTAGCGAATAACGTGGTTGTTTTCAGTTAATTACTCCCTCCCTTCCCTTGCTTTCCTTCGTTTTTCTTCAACTTGTTGATGCTTGCATCAAGTTATACCTCTCTGTGCTCTGTCTGGTACGTGTCATGAAGGTGCTGAGGATAGTTGAACTTTTGTAAATGCTTCAGTTGTGTCTCTTGAGCAGATTTTAGATACCTTCCCTACTTTTAACTTGGCTTTTCACTTGACAGGTTTCTGGGCTTCTGATGATTGCTGTACTTCCATTGTTATGCGAGCTTTCTGATGAGTATGGACGGAAACCACTGCTCCTTATGACTGTGTCGACATCTATTTTACCAATTGGTAAGAATTTTCCTTCTGTATCTTTGGCTCCTTTCCTCACTCTCCCCCTACCTTCTCTTCTTGAGACATTTCTGAACTTGATAAACAATTAGTTGTCCCAATTTTTAACTCTACTACACAGTAAAAAAAGACACTTGGCCTGTGGTGCTTTATTCTGTTTTCATCTGGTAAAACTGGAATTAAAACTTTGGTGTGCTTGACAGTTGTTTCTATTCTCTTATAGCTAACTTGCAATGTTGTGTGTCATGTTCATAATGTTTTCCCTCATCTTCTTGCAGCTGTTCTTGTCATCAGCAAGTCCAGAGGATTCATTTACGCATACTTTGTGCTTCGTTCTCTATCCTACATTCTAAGTTTCAGGAGTATTTTCTGCATTGCTATTGCGTATGCGGTGAGAGACTTTTCAATCAGTCAGGTGAATAAACATAAATAGCAAATACTAAGAATTAGCTCACTTTCTCTAATAGGCAGATGCAGTTGAAGATGATAAAAGAGTTGCAGCATTCAGTTGGATTACTGGTGCAATTTCTGCTTCGCATATCCTGGGAAATGTGCTAGCTAGATATCTTCCTGGAAAGTACATATTTGAGGCAAGTTTTTTATTTTGAAGTTTCTTCTCCTAGTTGTCATTAATTTTTGAAATCAAAGTGTCTCATATTGACAACGTTATATTTGCAATCGATTTCAGCTATCAATCGTTCTTTTCATCTTGTGTCCGGTTTATATTCGACTGTTTGTGGCTGAGACTGTCAGGAGATTACCTATGGTGAAGGAGTCACTTTGGTCCATTATTTTTAAGCCTATTAGAGAACGATACAGGTCTATCAGATATGCTGCCACTGTCGTCCTTACCAGGTAAATTAATCTATTATGATGCTCTGCTGTTTGTCTTTCCAAGGGATATGAAGAAAATTTTCTAAATCTCTTTACCTTTCTGTTTTGGTAACAATCTGATATATTTTAAATGCTGATCTTGTTTATGATCTTCTATTCTCTCCTCAGACCTACACTCAGGGGCATTTACCTGGTTTCCTTCTTTTATGAGTTTGGCATGTCTGGTATCAGCAGTGTCCTAATGGTATGTCCTTACTTTCACAATGCAAAAACCTACCAAGTAATTGCAGTTGTCATTTTGTTGCACCTGTTTTTCGAAGATATCTAAATTTGGGAGCTAATGTTCCATAACTTAGGCTTCTATTAACCCTTTACCATAATCTGTCATATAAATGCTGCGTAGGGCATTATGAAATTCTATTATATCCTCTTAGAAGTATACGAACATATTATGGATGTTCATTAAACATTGGAAGTTTTGATTTTTATTGAAATTTTGATCTTCTAAAGTGATGCTTAAGGTTTTATTTACTTTTGCAGCTCTATCTGCAGGCAGCATTTGATTTTGACAAAAGTAAATTGTCAGAAATCTTGACAATTGTGCAAATTGGATCAGTTGTTTCACAGGTATTTTGTTGTCCCGGTGAACCTCGTCCTTAATTTATGTACTCTTATTATCTGATTGGTTTTGATTTGTGCATCAATTTTTATGGCTTATTCTTTTGAAGCAAAAAGATTCTATTATATCAGATTCAAGTTTTGTATTGTATAGCCTGCTGAAGGAAAAAGTGATGCACAAACTAAGGATAACTAGTTAAACTCCCATGAGTACCACGTGAAGGATATCGATTATGATAGATTTAGAAGCAAACATCTGGTTCGCACAACTACTCTAGGTGCGATCTTCCAATAGTAAATTTCCGTGAAAATCTGCACATAGAACCAATAATCGGGAACTACTATTTGTTTCCGTTCATTCTTACAATAAATACATGTTTATTCTAATGCAAGAAGATATATGCAGTACTCTAATGTGCTCTAGTTCATAATCTTTATTTTTCTTTAACTTATCTTCAACACCGTGCCTTGTGATTCTTGAACTTTTTGTTCTGGCTCCAGATGTTGATTGTGCCAGTAACCAACGCATTGGCTGGAGAGAAAGCAATGATGTGTATGGGTTTACTTGCATCAGTAACTTACGTAAGTTTCACATGCTTATATTACATCCATTTCTTTGTCACTTTTGCTGATCAATTGTTAATCAGATGATTTATGCTGTCTATCTGTGATTCTGATTTACAGGCATTTTTCTACAGCATGGCTTGGGCAACTTGGGTAACTACAACATTTCTTATTTTCTGAATCTATTCCATCATGAGGAAATAATTAACTAAAATAAGGGCTTGTTTACTTGGATGTAATTTTGATTATAATCCATCAGGAGGAAATAATTAACTAAAATAAGGGCTTGTTTACTTGGATGTAATTTTGATTATAATGTAATGCATAATTTTATTAAGTGGAGATAGGGGTGGAAAAGAAGGGATGTAAGGGAGTGACTGAGAGATGTATAATTGATTACATCAATCTATGTAATCACAATTAGTCTAGTATAACCAATGTAATCATCATTACATAACTAGAAGTAATGATGTTTACAATCAACCTAACAACTACATATTCTGTGAGTAACCATAACCATGTGTATAACCACAAAACTTTCATTACATCCAAGTAAACACCGCCTAAGAATTTATAGATCTTCATTCAAATTAGTTACAGTGGATTAATAAAAGAATTAAAAGATTTGCAATATGTTTGTGACCAAGCATTTGCCTTAATATGTCACATCATGTAACTAGTACCTACTGATTTCAAGGTTGTGATACTTTTCTTTTTTCCTATTTCAACCAAGTTCATCTAATTTTCCGTTAAGCTGATATTTTTTTTCCTTTTCTTTTTTGGTACTGCAGCTCCCCTACGTAAGTGTCTCACTCGGTCTTGCTTATGGTTTTGTCAAACCTTCTGTAAGTTCTATTTCCATGGCCACCAATCCTTGCATTGCTTTATGCTTACTTTATGGCTTTATGCTAAAATTATCTTCTCTCTATGCTTGACTGTTGATCTATAGATATGCACTATCATATCAAGAGCATCAAGCTCAAATGATCAGGTTAGTAAAAGCTTTGAAATATTACCAGCTTCATCCTTTTTCCCAAGCATCAAGCTCAACTCATAGTGATAATGCCTGATTGGTTTTTCTGAAAACTGCAGGGTAAAGCCCAAGGATTTGTTGCTGCAGTAGACTCATTATCAGCCCTTCTATCGCCACTTATACTGACTCCATTAACTCGTAAGTTTATATATTTTGGGGTTCATGAAATGAGTTAAATCCTATACTATGGCTGACTTGTGATCGCTTATGCATATCTTTTTCCAGTTTGGTTTCTATCAGAAGATGCACCCTTCGACTGTAAAGGTTTTAGCATTATGTGTGCAGCTGTATCAATGGTACATCTCACCTCGTTTCCTCTCTCTCTCTCTCTCTCTCTCTCTCTCTCTCTCTCATGTGTGTGCTCTGCAACTATTTCTCGTCTTTTTATCTGATAGCGAATTAATTTGCTTTGTTCCAGATGGTTGCGTTGGTTTTTGCTATGCCATTGAAACCGGAAACTACTGGGAACCATGATCTCAAAGTAGTGCTTCTTACATGAAATGTAAATAGGTGTTATGCTGGAAGTTGATAGCAGTAATGACTGATTTCAGCTTGGCAATGTATGTATGTAGCATTTTAGTGTTCTTTGGAGAGTAAATTAGTTTTGTTATTTTGCCTTCATTAACCACAAATTTGAGTGTACATAACCTTTTCTGAGAGACGCCAAATTGTTCTCATTTTCTTGCTATGTTTTCATCTTCCCTGCAACACACTGTTCAAGGTTCACAATACTGTATGTTAAATTGCTAATGGTCTGTAAAATGTCACTACACAATCTTCCTCCATTGTTAGGTGCTAGAAACATTAGTGTGACATTGTTTTGTATGTAAGATTTATACAGTATGATTCAGGTCAGTTCTGCAATCCACTTTCTTACTCGCACGGAGTATTACTTACTATTCAATCTGTTCATTTTAGTTACACATTCAGTTCAGTTAAACTCAGTTCTATTCAGTTGAATTGAACAAGGACTAGTTACGTTCCTTTTTTGTCCATCAATTGATTACCATCACAAATGATCTATATAATGCATATCCAGATCTGAGCTGTAGTGGTTATTCAACATGCTACATTCACCACCTATCTGATAAATACTGCTTCAACCAATCAACTTTCATTCAATTGCTTATCAGTCAAATCCTCCTTATTTACTTAAGCTGCATGAAAAGTCTATGATAACACCCAGTGTGGACAGAGGGAAATGTAGTACTCCCAGTTGGTGCATGTATGACTAGAAGGGTCTTGTGAATAAGTCAACATTCAAGAGGGTATTTTCCCAGCAATTCAATCTGTAAGGCCCCAAGTCATTAAGTCTCCACTCATTGATGAACAAGTTCTCCCTTTCTTACACTCATATATCTACATATATCTAAAAACAAGGTCCTGAAAGCATAGGATTACCCTCAGCTCCCCTAACAATTTTTAATCCAAATATGAATCCACCATCTGCAAAAGATATACCAAAATTTAAGCAAATCATAAGAGCCCTGGATCAAGAACTGGGCTTTCTTCCCCTACTCAAAGAAACCCTGAAAATTCCCTTCAGAAACCTACAATTTACCTGCTTGATCCTTTTCACATCTCTCCCTCTTCTCTTCTTGATGATCTTCTTTGAAATACTTCTTGAGAAAACTGTGGTTGATTTTTTGAAATTCTCAAATCCTTCCCTGTTGATGGAAAACTATTGGTTGCCGCTCCCATATTATTTAGGAGTGGACGAAATGACATGGGAGTTTTCTCGGATGTTGATCTTTCTCCCTCTTGTCTATCTTTTCCCCCTCCACATACTTGAGTTCCTCGCTTCTTTCCTCACCATCAACTTGGCATCGAAGATGTACAAAGACCATCTCAATAGAGAAAGACCGCCCATCAACAGAGAAAGACTGAAAGGCTCATTTCTCACATCCCTCTATGCTCTCTTCCTTTCAACTAGTTTTTTGCTTGGGTTCATCTGGTTTGTGACAGGTTACTGCAACTTGGCTAGGGTCCTTTTCTATGACCTTATCTTTACAGTATTCTTCCTAGCTGCTTTTATTGCATTGTTTCCCAAGTACCTGAAACTGAATGCTGCTTGGAATATGAGCCTAGTGGTTTCTGTTTTGGAGGAGATCCAGGGGATCGATGCGCTCAGCGTTTCGTTCTCCTTATGTGAAGAGAACCAAAGGCTCGGACGTGACCTGATGCTGGCTTTCTTTGTTTGGGGGTTTGGTCTTAGGATCCCTTGCTTGTTTTTCAATGATGGAGAGATTGGAGTCATTGGGAGAACTAGCTTTTTATGGATGGGGAATTTGATGAAGTGGGTTGCTTGTGTTGTCTATTATCACCATTGTAAGAGCAAGGTTTTCAGCACCAGCATAGACATGGAAGCCGGAGGGTCAGTTGGTTATACTGATAGTGATGGTCTCCACAAGAATGACACCAACAAGCAGCAAGACTTGTCAAAGACGGAGGCGTCAGTTGGTTCTACTGATAATGATGGTCTCCACAAGAATGACACCAACAAGCAGCAAGACTTGTCAAAGACGGAGGCGTCAGTTGGTTCTACTGATAATGATGGTCTCCACAAGAATGACACCAACAAGCAGCAAGACTTGTCAAAGACGGTTCCTCCGTCTGACAATGACTGTCTTAGTTAACTTTACATGTAAATTAACGTACGCAACATTTATGTTATATAATGATTTAGCGAGAAAGATAATCAGTGGAAAATAAACTAAATGGAATCAAGACCTTTGTTGTGGGACATTTGAATTGTCATGAGCGGACAAAAAAAGTATTAAGTTCTCATGTCCACCCTATTTCCACACAAAGAATCATATGTAATAAACGACGTTGCATGATTTATATTATTGTACCAAATTCAGTTAATTGCAGAAAAAGAAATGCATTGCCAGGTTATCGATTCAACATGAAGTTTTGATCATCATAACAATAAAGCTCACAATATTGTGCAACTACTACACTGTGGATAACCACTCTGAAATGCTCAGATAGAGTCTGAATGACACTGCAGCAGCAAAAATTCTACTGTAATATCTCAAAACCTTGGGGTGAAACAAGCTAACAAACTGTTCTTAAAGGTCGTCTTTGTATTGATTCGAGAGAGAAATTTCGACAGATAAATGCTACACCTCTCTTGACTTGAAAGCATTGCTACTTGAAAATGGTAAAACCTAAACACGATTTATTGTATGGTATGAGCCAGAAGGAGCAATTCTAGAAAGGAGATGGTCATGGCCTTCACTGTCCTTGACGATGATGCTCCTATCAGTTGGCTTTCGATTCGATGACCCTCTTGGCAAATGAA
Organism: Mesembryanthemum crystallinum; assembly: GCA_030267885.1. NCBI lineage: Eukaryota > Viridiplantae > Streptophyta > Magnoliopsida > Caryophyllales > Aizoaceae > Mesembryanthemum > Mesembryanthemum crystallinum. Next base: position 8,659 of record BSSO01000080.1, on the reverse strand, counting down.
GGCAAACAGAAAGCTGCTGAATGGATCTGCAAATGGGAAGCGAATTGGGATCTCAACATTTGAATCAAAGAATGACATAAAAAATTGCATGAGTTGAAAGGGCAAGGATGAAACCTACCTCTGCATTGTAGAACTTCAAAGGCCGCTTCTCATTTGCATCTTCAATTTTATCAATAGGGTTCACTGGGTTCTTAAAATCAACTGCTGGCCCCTCGGTAGAACAGAGCATAAAGCCCATCACACCACTGAAATTAAATAGATTATTAGATTCAAATCAAAATCTTTTCGACAATGAACTTAACTACATACTTAAAATTCAAAAGGTAAAGCCACAGAGATGAAACATAGCATTGATAGCAACGTTTCCCTGGAGAGCAAGTCTTGTACACACCAAGTTTTACTTAAGAAAAGGGGTGATTTTTCTTTAGAAAAAGAACAACTTTTAACTACAAGGGTGACTTCACTTCAGGAGTTTCCTTCGAAATGGGGGTGAATTTGGAGCATCAATACACTAAGTTTACACAAGTTTTTGTGTTCTCTGAACAGGGATCCTTCATCAATCAACTAAAATCAACGTAGCAGGTCTACATTTGCACTGCTGAGATCAGTAATCATGCCTATGGTGAGAAAGGGGAAGAGAGAAAGAGAGGAACCATGCCTTGGGTATGTGGGAACCGTGGTCCATCCATAGTTGACTGAGCCCTTAAAAATTTCACGACAGTTTGCAACAATCTCTTCAATAATATGCATGTGAAGCCATATACTTTCAGCCTGAGTGCATACAACTCCCCCAGGTCGAAGAGCCTTTGCAACCGACTCAAAGAAGGGCTTCTCAAACAGCTCTTTAGCTGGACCTGATTAATACAAATAGCCAGATTTGAAATTTCAGATACAGAACCATAAACTCTGACACTAACCCTGGTGTGGGACCAAGGCAATAAAAACGGTTAAGTACTCATCTATGCGACAAGTCCGTAGAGGAGGGGAAAAAAAAGGTTACCTATTGGATCAGATGAATCAACTATAACTGCATCATAACTTCCCTCTGGAGCCGCCTTCAAAAACGCAACTCCTGAAAATTTAAGAACAAAAAAAGTTGACGAAAGTAAGGCTTATGAAAGGAGGGGATGAAACAGATTTGAAGGGAAGAGTTAAGAGGTTATGATCCACACCATCACCAATATGCAAATTTACTCGAGGATCGTCATACCCAACAGCCACCTCCGGGAAAAATTGCTTAGAAACCTGAAAGTTGAATGGATGAAGAATGTTATCTACCAATGAGAGGAAAAACCAAGCTTCCAAGCGCTCAATCTCAAGATGATTCCTCCACTTTCAAGTTGCAAAGGAATAAGATAATCAATGTGGATGAAGATTAGCAAAATTTTATCATCTAACATTGAATCTAGCGTTATTGTAAAAAATACTTCCTAGGAGAAAATTTACTTCATCAGAGTCGGCTACTCACTGTTACAACCATCTCATCGATTTCACAGATATCAATATGCTCCACTGATGGATGGCGAGCGACTTCACGGAGAACTCCTCCATCTCCTCCTCCAATAACCAGAACCTAAGACATAAATCAGAATCAGCATAATAGATCTTCATAAAATGGGAGTGGAAAAAATATGTAAGTTCCTCGAAAGGTTGATACCACATCAAGTAGCCCCTTTATTGAAATTAAAACAGTCGTTAAACAGCTTTAATAGAAGCGAACGCCTATAATCATGTTACTATTAGTCATAGGGAGGTAGTCTATCAAATTGTAAAGATTGAAGAAATGAAAGAGGGATGTCTAGGCCCAAGGTATGACAATCAAGCGTGTAGTTTAGACAATTGTAATTAGATATATAGCATCATCATATCCAACCTTTTTTGCATTTTATCAAATATACTCAAGGGCCTTTGTTTTTGGAACAGGGCACACAATTTAGTCACAAAGAGAGAAAAGAAGCGTATCTGAAGAATCAGACAGAATATCTAATAGGCAAATATCACTAATTAGAGATCAGGACATCCATATTACATTCACACACTCAAAAAGGGCTGGGTGTCAGAGACTGAAAATCAAATTTCACCAATGTTCCCAGATAAATGCAAGAAACAACATTTCTCATCTATCTTTTTGCTGCTTTACAGGACATAGGCAACCACAGGGCCCTTTGGTAGACATCAAGTCAATCTAACTGAGATGGAAAAATTCAAATGCCATTTCTATTTTCTAGGATAATGGTCCATTTTTTAGTATGCAATCTTAGAATTGAAGAAACAATGATTTCGATAATTTAAAAAAAAAAACATCTATTACAATTCTATTTTGTTGTACTTTTTAGAGTGGGGGAGCAAGAGACGTGAGAGAGAACCTTTTTCGGGTTTGGAATAGAGCAAAGTGGGAGATGACTGATCATCTCTTGGTATGCACACTCATCCCTCTCAGTGAGCTGTATTACCCCATCTAAAACAAGAACTTTTCCATATGTCGCCGACTGCAACAGCCAAGTACACAGTTAAGCTATCAAATAAATAATATATCTGGCATATCACTAGACGTAAGAAGTTTAACATGGTGACAAAGTTTTACCTGGAAGACCATAACATTCTGGTACTTTGACTTCTCTTGGAACAGAATTTTCTCCACTTTCAACGAATGTGCCTCACCTATTCCAAAATGTATCAGCTCATTATAAGAATATTACAGGTTCTATATGACAAAAAATGGGCAAAAAATAAATTAGATTAAATAATCATCAGTCAGTCTGGAGATTTATCTTTTCAGCAAGGAGATTTCTAATCTGGCTCTATCATTCAATTATTCAAAAACAATTCCTTGGTAGTCAACAAAATATTCAGATGCAAGAAGTTTATCTTGAACAAATTAGCAGTAGTTACAAGTTGGTAAGTTCAATTGAAAGTGGGTAATGGAAATGTCTTTGAAAAGCCTTTCTGCCTTAACCACAAAGAAGCATTCTTATACCCCCAATACTCTTTTCAATACAATCCAAAGAAAAACTCTGAGTTCAAAGCCTCCCCATTGATAACCACAAAGAAGCTAAATGCACCACGCTATTCCAAACATAATCAGGTAGGTAACTGGTTTCTGATGAACATGAGAGTCCCTCTCAAACCAAAGACATCGGTGAACTCAACAACATTTAAAACAAAAAAAAAAGCCTGCCAGAATAAAACAGCAGATCATCATGTATCAATTCTCTTGAAACATTAGTTCTGGGAAGTGTCCACTGAATTCAGACCATCCTTATATGCTTACACCTGGTAAATCCATGAAAGCAAAGAGTCCATTACCAGGAAAAGCAAGTGAAACCAATGCCATTTCGATCATCTTGAGATTATGGTTTTCCTTTCAATTCCAAGTTAATGCAACTACTTGTTACCAAGACAGGAGCATTCTTATACCCCCAATACTCTTTTTAATACAATATGGAAGAAAGCCACTTCCTCCACTGCACTGACCGCTAAAAAGGATCTAATTGAGTTAGTATAACATTAGCATTCACATGTGCATCCTAAGCATTTAAAACTGCCTCCTAGAAGTAAGCAGAATAATAACGAACAACCATAGAAAATAGTCAAATTAGTGAGCAGTGAAGACTACTAGACAAACAAGCAAATATTGAGCATCAAATCAATATCAAGGCTGACTTGAAATTTTGGGGGCCCTATGCTAAATTAAAAATGAGTCCCTTTAGAAAGTGAGCAAATGCATTATTTAAGAAGGTTCTTTCTAGATACGGAAGAAAATAAACAAAATATAATCATTATTGCACTAGCTATTCAATACTCTTGGAAAGCGCTAAAAACATGATATCAGCAAGATATCATTTAAAAGCTTTTATCTTTATACAAACAAAAGCAATTCGGAGATTTGAATTCACTAATAAACGATCAACAAGAAGGTATTGGGAAGAAATTAGAAATGGCCATCATGCAAATTCCACTTAAAAATCAGAACTTGGGGAGAAATCATAATTTCCCACCAAGTGAAATCTCACTAACCAACCAGTCAAATACCTAGAAGCAGCAAAGAAAGCAATGATCCTGCATTTGTGGTGATAAGCAAGCAAGCATATGTACCCAATTAGAATAGAAACAAGAAAGTGGAGATTTGATGGAAGTTCAATTAATAAGGGGCAAATTCAATCAATTGAGATCATGTCAACAATAAGCTTTGGACGGAAATCAATAGTTGCTGATATGCAACTTGGATTTGGGGAAGACAAGGCATCTGGTGATAGTGTTCATTGGCAGTGTGGGCAATTTACAGCAGTGCTTTTTTTTCTTCGGATTCAAGAGTTTTGGGCCTCCTAAATTTGGGGGTCCGGTGCAATCACTAATATCCGGGCCTGAATGATATAGATTCGTAACCAATTATTGTACAAGCTCAGTCAATCAAAGCCAAGACTCCAGATTTATTACAAAATTGGGTTAGTCAACTTAAAAAAAAAACAAACTCTCAACCTCATGGAACACTTCATAGCAGACCATTCACAAACAGCTGAGTGAAATATATAACCCGAAACACGCACTCAGTTACGAAATTACAGCAGAAACAGAGAGAAAAGCCATGTAGCTAAATAAGCATGGCAAAGGAGCAGACAGACACTAGTACTATAAAAGGGTCATTTGAACCAAGAAGAAACTATTTGCAGATCTAACTTTAGAATGCGATATGATAGCAAAATGATGTAGCAGATGCCACTTTAAAATATGTAACTGGGAAGCACAGATAGCATATTGGAAACAATGATTACAAACAGCTTCTATTACACACAGAACCCCAGATTGAGAAATCATTTTTAATAAAAACTTGCCACGACACTAAGCAATACACCAATCATTACATGAACAGCAAAGAAAGAACCTTTAATCAAACATTCAAAAACCCAGAAGAGACAATTGGTTGCTAGCCCAAAACCATAAGCAATAAGCCAATGATTCTAAGAACACATCCTATATCAAATTAAACATCAAACCAAAACTTCAATTAAAAAAAAAAAATCTAATAACCCAGATGAAACAGCTGCTAGAATCATCCCAAAAAATTGGGGGTTTAAGAAACTTGCTCAGAATACTATGCCATAAACTAGCAATTGCATGAACATCCCATAATTAAGTGATAGAATCAACCCAAACAATGAACTTTGAATCAAAATAATCTGCAAACCCAGATTACAAATTTGCCTAAAACCCACCCAAAAAAAAAAAATAAAAAAAAATGAAGGGATTTAAGAGACAAACCGGGCCACATCGGGCTAATCTCAGAGAACCAGCCAGGGATGATAGCAGAAAGGCCATTGTTGGTACCCTGTGTCTCATTAGAGGCCCCATTAACATTGTTTTGGCTCATGTTTTCTTCTTCTCTTGGCCTCTTGAGTGGCAAATCGATACCTGAAATAACACCCTGTTCGGCCATCGAATCAAAATCAAATTTATAGTGAAACTGAAACCCTTTTGTTATCTCTCCTTTTTTTCTACCAAAATCCCCTAACAGCCCCTTCTTGCTACTCTTGAAAAACCCTTGAAAACAGACCCAAAACAGAGTCTTTTATACTACTTGACAAGGGACAAAGAGAGAAAAAGAAAGAATGGTAGGGCTCAAGGACAAAGGGGGATTGATTTCAAGGAAAAAGCCACACAAATTTCGGTGAGAAAATTCAATAATACTATTATCTGAAGTTATCAAAAATAAATTAAAAATTTGTTCTAGGTGGGAGGATCTGCTGCTTTCAAGTGTGTGAAAAAGTAAAATAATTGAGCAATTTTCACCGTAACTTGGTTATTTTTACTATCCACTCTGTTTTGCACGCTCTGCTGCTTCTCTCTCATTCGATTCTCTCTCTTCACTCAAAAACACAACAGCTCGAGCAACCTCCTTAGAGATTGATGGGTTTTGATTTGGGGATTAGCGGTGGTCGGTAAAAAAAATTTGGGTTTGGATTGATGATGGTGAACTGGTGTGAGCTTCCCACCTAATTTTAATTTAATGTCCTTTCTCATCAAAAAAAAAAAAAAAAAAAAAAAAAAAAAAAAAAATTGGTGTGAGCTTGTGAGTTAGTTTTTGTGCTAGTATGTTCTTGTCATTTGATACTAGCAAGTAGGCCGAGCAATTCGGGTTAACAGGTCGGGTTCGAATTGAATATCGTAAAATGAAAAAAAAAAAAAAAAAAAGTCACTTTTTGTATCAAAAAAAATTAAAAACAGATTAGGTTCGGATTACTTTTAGATCGGATTGGTTGAGTTCGAGTTTCTCTCAGTAATTTCAGAATGGATTCGGGTGCATCGGACATTGCCATACCAGACCTACTAGTAGAAATGATTACATAGTTCAAAACCAATGATTCCTCCTAAGTGAAATCAACTTCAAAATCATTCACTAGTTGTGGTGGTGAAATAATAGTCGTGTGTACACTTGCGTATGCCGTTTAACAATTGCAATTTTACTCCCCAAAGGAAGCCAGTACAATTTTTAAATGATAGGGCTCTCAATTAGGGTTGGAAATATTGGGATGTGGGAATATGGGAATATGTTACTTTTATCATCTTGGGGTTGCTTTCTTTCTGTCACTTTTTAAATTATTCTTGTCCATGCAACTGTTGAGTATCTTATGATTGTGCTTTTGGGATGTTTGAATGCCAAAGTGGGCTTTTATAAAGATGTTTTTTTTTTTTCTTTTTAACTTTTTATGCCTAATGAAATTATTGAAATCTCGTTTATAAGGCTCTGTTTTATAAAACTAGTTATAGCTATAATTGCAATCTTTAACTATTGGGTGAAAATTTTGTTGAATAACTTTCATTTTTGGACCTATTGATCCCCTTAGACTTGTTCAATTGTCATTGTCATTTACTCTTCAACTTTGCAAATTATTATTCATTCAGTATTAGTTTAGTTAGTTATAATCTTAAGATAAAATGTGTAAAAATAATAAGTAAAATTAGATAAGTAAGACGATATATGAAACCGTTCACAATAAGGGTCTGTTCTTTTCGTCTTGTTTTTGTTGGAACCTAGTATTTTGCAGCAAACCCCAACAACTTCTAGCAAACTTTAGCAATTAGTAAAAGTTCCAACAATCTCCAACAACCTCCAGCAAACCCCAACAAACCTACAATAAAAAGTTTCCACCACTTTAGAGTCACAAAAATCAACAATCACAGCAAACTCCAACATACAGACATAAACAACAAACCCTAAGCATTAATCACCTATATGATTCCTTAAGCAAGGCTCCACTAAATACAGCTTAAAAACTACTATTTGCTTTAACCTTGATCTAAATTAAAGAGTGATAAAGCAAATGTTGCAATTTATGTACACCTTTATAGGTTGTAACTACAGTCTCTAGCTTAAAAATTTAGAGATCCATAATGAATTTAGGTCTTCCATACAGTATTGTTTATCCCATTAGAAAATAATGGGTTTAACAAAAGCACATGCATAAGCCTTTTTTTCAAAAAAAAACAAAACAAGACCACAGTGGAACTTTATTGACTCAAAGACCCATTAGACAAGCATGGAGCAAGCAATACCCCCATTGACAAATCTAACCATAAGATAAATGATGATGTTGGAAAGTTTATTATAAGTATAATAAGGAGATAATATGTGTTTTAGTATGTAGTAGTTTATTAGGTGAGACTATAGTATCAAATGTCTTAGACTAGTAAGAATGACTATATCACTTAAAAAGTTAAAATAGATGGGTAACTAGAAATCAAGACATGCTTTTAAGGTTAACAATATCTTCCCTCAACAATAATAAGATTTAAGGCTCGATTTAAATTAAGTGTTTTCCTATTACAGCGGCGAAATCAGCAACGGTTTGATCTACTATAGTTGGCAAAAAATAACCGCTATATATAGTAAGGATTTTTTTGGCATCGTATCTCTATCAGGATTTTGTGCTTCTTCTAAAACAAAAACAAAAACAAAAAAAAACACCAAAAAAAAAAAACAAAAGAGTAGATAAATAGCTATTGATGAAATAAAATAAGACGTAAGAGAATGTTTGGCCCAACTTATTGGAAGTTTTATTTTTGGACTTTCCTTCACAATCTACCTCTTTACATATCATTTTGAGCTTCTAAAAGTTTCTAGGGGCCAAGAAGCAAAAATTAGACCGAGTGAAAACACTAAGAGAAGCTTAAGTTATTAAGAAATCAGACTAAAAACACTACGAGCCTATGCAGTAAAACTTTCAAGCAACAGAAGATAATCATCTTTAATTAACTAGCTGCATTTCATGCTTCATAAATGAGTTGGTCTTGTGTAAGACCATATCTATCTTTTTGCTTTGTTTTGTTTTGTTTTCGAATTATCTTTTCATTTTCATTTTCATTTTTGCTTGCTTAATAGAATGAATTTTAAATGATAATTTGCATAATAAAGAGCAGCAGGGCTTTTTATCTCTTGTCTGTGGGCATTTATCAAACTTTTTTCAGAAAAGTTTGTGGTGGTGGTTGGTTTGATAGAAGGAGCATATATTCCAATAAGTCAATAACTAGGCCATGCATTATACTCCCTCCGTTTTTTTTAAATGTCGTTTTAGATTTCCGTGTCCAAGTTTGACTATTGAATTGCAAAAATTTTACTTTGATTCACAATATGAAAAAATACTTGCTAGATTCGTATCGAAAA
>BSSO01000079.1:0-50105 GCA_030267885.1 Mesembryanthemum crystallinum | reverse complement strand
GCTTAGGGGCTACTTTATACAAATTGACCCAATTTAGGAATAACTTTTCGCAATTTAGTGGCTACTTTTATTGACTTAAGGGTTACATTTTTATGGGTTCGGGTAATTTTATAAAATAATTACAAGATATAAAAAGTAGCCCCTAAGTGGCTAAAAGTAGCCCATAAATTGCGAAAAGTCACCATTATATTTGGTCGTCTAACGGTTAGACGGTTGTACACAAGAATTTGCGTATCGATTTTGTAGAACTTTATTTCACTTTTCTGGCAGTTAAACATACATTCATCTTCTTCATATGTATAAGGATTCCATTGCCACCGTGACTTCGATCCGCTTTGAGCTCGACTTCATCGTTCAATCATGTCAATGCCTTCTTCACCACCATGATTACCCGTTTTGTCATCCCCACGGCCGGAAAGCTAAGGTCAGTGGCGTCGACGCCACGACAGCTACCCCGTTGTTGTTCTGACTCTGAAATCTGTTTCCCCAATCCCCACTTCTTACTTTTTATATCCAAATTCTCTATCCTCCTTTCTTATTTTTCAGATCTAAATTGATTTTTCAGACCTACGAATCGAACAATGCTAAGGTATGAATGGCTGGTGGTGAAAATAACTATTAAATTTAACGTGATTAAGTTCAATTATCGTATAGTTACAAATAATACACCCTGTTTATTTGCCCCAAGACCAAACTTTTTGTTCGTGGTCTATGAAAGAGTAAAGTGCTCATATCAAATAGTTTATCTTATAGTGCAAATGATATCGATGCAAGTAACATATTTTATAAATGAAATATCACCATGTTGAAAGATTAGTTGTTATGGGCATAGTTGAATCAAAAGGAACTCTTGGTACCGCTCTTGTAGGTGGTTTTAAACCATGTACGATGAGTTATATATTATGATATGTACACGACTCAATCCAAGAGGATTCTCTATATCGATCATGTGTGTTGGGGGAGGTAAGGTAGGGAACATATTTAAACTAGTAATAAAAATTACTAATGTAATGATGGCATAGTTGAAACTCGTGAATAGATAATTTATGCAATCTCATTACACTGTATTACATGTTGTTTGTGACTAAAAAGATTTATATGCAGGATGAGTTGGTTACGGGACACGTATAACATAAAATCCAAGACCGCTCAGTACCCATATAGTATCATCCATATTTAGCAAAATTAGGACGGGTGTGAGGCATTGTCTATTAATATGAATTTTTAATATCTTATTAAATGTTTGCATTTAAGTAAGATATTTGGTATGCGAAATATTTGTATTATTGGCACATTCATTTACTAATTGTATCAAATCATCATATATATACACATTAAAAAGTAAGGGTGACCAAAGAAATGAGGTATCCAGAACCGGACATGGAACTAGCGTGTTGGAACCGGAACCAGTCTCACTGGTTTCGGTTCCAATAATTAAAAACTGGTTCCGATTCCTAAATTTTCAAAATCGAAATCAACTTGGTAACCGATATCCGGTTCCTTCCTAGTTAATTTGGCATTAGTTGTGGGTGTGTTGGGTAAAAAAAAAAACAAGTTAAATAAGAAAGATAATTATAACATCCAAAAGACTTGAATATAAATTTAAGTAATTAAATTCAGATCTGGTTAGTAATTGCGAAATATATAATTAAATAAGTTAATTAACAGGTTTCTTATTGATAAATGCAAGATTATATTCAACTTTAGCAAAGGATCGGATAGCCGGTATTGGAATCGCAACTAGCGGTTCCAGTTCCGATTCCAAAATTTGTGGAACCGATTTTGATGGTTATGATATTTAGAAACCGGTTACAACCGGTTCTAATTCCGATTCCCGATAAAAGACCGGGTACTCAATCTGGTCACCCGTATTAAAAAGTTAACAATTAGGGTCATGACACTGTAGTGAAACAAGTTTTTAAACTTTGGGACACACTGTAGAAAATGAGAATAAAACTTTATATCTAGTATTAATTACGCCACAATATTATGTTATCAGAGTGGTTGACATGGGGTATGACACAAAATTGAAACAAAAATTTGAAGTTTCAGGGCATCAAGATGGAATACATATATCGATTATGAAGAAAAAGAAAAAAAAAAAAAAAGAGAAAGATTTGATTTGAGTTTTGGGTATTTTCCTTCTAAGAGTCGAGTAGGATACCATCACCTACTAATCACTATCCTTTTAGGCTCTCAAGTCTCAAACCTTAACACAAACTCCAACACACCGCCTATATATATATATAATTAAAAAAGCTAAAAGAAAGAGAAACAGCAGCTGCTTTCAACCTTTTTTCTCTCTCTTCCTGTTTTTTTTCTCTCTCCTCCGCGACTCACCGGCGGTCGACGACGACGACGGTGTTGAGAAGATGAAAATCTTTGTCAAAACCCTAAAGGGCACCAATTTCGAGATCGAAGCCAAACCCGATGACACTGTAAAACCTATTTCTCTATCTCTTACCCTTTAATTATTTGTTTCGTTAGTTTTTAGTAAAACCCTACTCAATTTCATCAATTGGATATGTTAATTCGTTACTGTTTGATTTGTTCTAGATTCAGAATTTTCGATTTTGAGTGTTCCAATTCGTAAAGTTTAGTTCTTGTAAGGGCGGGGTGAAGGCAAGGGTTTTTGAATTGGTGCCGTCGTTTGTAGGATAGATTGATAGGGAATTGTCGTGATGTTTCGTTTGGAAATCATAATCCCTTATATATAAGGTTACTCCCTACAATTTAGAAGCATGAATTGACATTGATTAAGTCTATTAAGGACTCGAGTGTGTGGTAATTGGTTCGAATGGTCTTTTAGTTGAACTGGGAAGTGGGGGATTATGGACAGTTGGTTTCAGATTTGATGCTGGATTGGAGCTTTGTTGGAAAAACACCCTCTTTTTCTTTTTGTGGGTTTGTCTTTCGTGTTGATGATTGCGCGGGGATTCGAGATCAGTCTGATTTGGTGTGCTCTGTGGCAGTACCAAGCAAATGTTGTCTCATGTTTGCCCCTTCCCGTTGATCATGCTGTTGTACTTTTAGGAGTACTCTGTACTCCACTGTAATTCGGTCTTCTGTACCAGAGAAAGGATTTGTTTTGGGTCAGTTTGTCTAGATTTATGAATGTTGATGAAGCTGGATTGCCTGTGTCAATATGCTAATTGTCATTGCTTGCCAACATGTTAACCAACCTAAAAACTAGTTGGCCAAGGAAAGAGTCAATTAAGGAAAGTACAAAAGGTAGTGTTGGTGTTAACTTGGAATCTGTCAATTGAATACAACAACACATAAGGCAAAACCATGATATGAGAGGGACTTTGTCACCTATAAAACATCTTGCGTAGAGGTAGGGAGGTTAGGTCTAAGCTAATTTATGGGTTAATATGCATTATGTTTGGTGAGCAGTGGGCCTAAGGTACGAACAATTCCTCCCTCCTATGCATATGCTTACTCACCTGACTTTGAATAGGTACAGGCGTGCCTTCGAAAAGAGGGGGACTTTTTTTTGCTCAACGTGACGCAGTGCACAATTGTCAACGTGTGAGACAGACTCACCCAAGAACAACCTCTAATTAATGGGAATGTCAATGAACCATGTGCGCTTTTATCATTAAATGTCTCATAAAATATGCTTAAAATTGTTGTGATTGTGATGTATCTCCCATAACAACCATTTGTTTTTCTTCATTCATATCATTACCATTTATACCCATATCTCATATTGTAATGCAAACATGGGAATGGAATCTGTTCTATAACCATATATTACCTGTGTTTGACATGATTTTAGGTAAGGTTTTCCATGCTGAGTGCAAGATCTGATTAACATTTCTACTTATTCATGCCTTTGTACCAAATTGGCAGTTTATATGACTAACCTACACCTCTGTTTGAGTGGATAGAAATATGCATTGTTTGCTATCATTTGGCACATATGTGAGGGTTTGCTTATTTTGCTGGATGCTAATTTTCCTTAGATCATGCTTGCTTACTGTGGGGAGAAGTATTCTCTCTATTCTTGGGAAGATACCCAATGCGATTGTTAACTTACTTGTGGTGTTAATGAAATACGATTTCAATCTGTTAAAGCCAAGGCCTAAGGTCATTCTCTTTGGATGAAGATATCAATATCTAAAGTAAGAGGTCACTGTTGGGTTTTTAAATCTGCAAAACCACTTGAGTGGATAGAAGTTTATGTTCAGAAGCCATCTTAAGATACTGCTTCGCTAGTATCAGGTTTTTAAGAATTATCAGGTTTTTAAGAGTTAAGAGTACAGATGTTACCCTTTCCTTTCGGAATTCTTCTGCTGCATTGATGGGCAGTCTTTTCTTTGAAGTGGAAATATTTTTTGTGTCCTTTTCTGTCATTCTTTTTGACAAACCATTTGCATAACTAATTCCATTCCTCAAGTACAATATCCTTTGGTCTAGTGGTTGTACCAGTTATTCATCATTCATCTTTTATACAGGTTGCAGATGTGAAGAAAAATATTGAAAGTGTGCAAGGTGTTGATGTCTATCCTGCTGAGAAACAGATGCTCATCCACCAGGGGAAGGTTCTTAAAGACACGACAACTCTGGGAGAAAATGATGTTGCTGAGAACAGTTTTATTGTTATTATGTTAAGTAAGGTTGGTTACTACTGTTTGATTCATAGTTAGTTGAAATGCATGTTGGATTGATCTCACTATGACTATCTGTTGAATCATGGACAATTTCATAGTGGTTTTGATATCTTACACAGGCAATATTGTGGTGATATTTCATTAAAATTTTATATCAGTTTGAACTGAAATTTGGTTCTGCTAGTTTGCATCATGATTTTGTTTTTGCAATGATAAAATTTTCTGATTCTGGAATTTAAATTGGTAGGTTTGCATTGATATTAATAGTGTCTTTACTGAGACGTGCTATCTTAAGTTAAAAGCCCCTGACTCTTACTTGGATTTTTCTGCCTCAAATGCTCTACGATTCCTTTCCTCAAGTGAGGATAGCCCCTGTTTTTTAAGGTTGATGGGGAAAGGAGAGAAAATAAAATGATGGCCTTACGTCTCTCTTGATTGTTGCAAAAGATATTCTGCATTTGGAATATTTAATGCTCTGATTCTAATTGTACTATTGTCGGAATAATTGTAGAGCAAGCCTGCACCAGCCGGAGGTTCGTCTGCATCTCCTGCTCCAGCCGTAGCCTCATCTGTATCTCCTGCTCCAGCAGTACCCTCATCTGCAGCACCTGCTCCTCAGGTAAGCTGATAGTGTTGATGATGTCACGTTTGTAATATCAAGAATTCAATATTTAAATCCACATACACAATGATTGGTCTTGTATCCATTTGCATTCACGACACGAATGTAGCAAAAAATTACGCTGGTTATTAATTTCTTTTATTTTATAATTTGAATGGAATGTGACCTTTGTAGCTGCTAGATATGTATATGGAACATCAGTATTGGAATTTTTTCCTGGAACTTTTTTTTTTTTTTTTTTTTTTTTTTTTTTTNTTTTTGCCCCACCTCATCAAATCTCAGCTGATCTTGCTTGCATGTTTATTATTGCTGGTCTAGTTGCCAACTTGCCAATACTGGTCTATTTGAAGGTAAACAATTCAATTGGTCATTGACTGTGGGTAATCTATTGCCGAGTTGACATATAGAGAGGGAAGTCGTAAGCCTGTGTATTGTCACTCCATACACATGGCAGTTAAAGTAATTGCAGTTTCAACTGATACTTTCAGAATGATTATAGCCGAATGAAATTGGTCCTTCAGAAGTTCAGATTTGTCCTACCCATGTAGTGACTATATCATATTTATATGTATGCTCATTTGAATTCTCATCCATCCTGCCCAAGGTAAATTTGAAGATGGTATAACTCACCTGCATGCTACTTGGAGTCTCCTGTAATCTGTAATATTATGGCCTTTTGGAATCTGTGTCCTATTCTTCTTTGTAAATGTACTATATTCTGTCACACTACGAATTGATTTGTGTTTGTATTATGTAGGTCCAACCTCAGAGCTCTACACCTCCAGTTCCCTCGCCACCATCTACTACACCTCAAGCTCAGTGAGTTCTTTAAATATTTTCCTGTCTCATTTTCCGATTCTATATCAACAAAAGTTTGATAGTGTAGGCATTTAGAACTGCACTACCTTTGGTGTTGCTTTCTAAAGAGTACCTTTCTTGTTTGTAGGCCACAGGCTACTCCTGAATCCACTCCTGCGGTGCCTGCTCCTGCCTCGTGAGTACATCCTTTTGATACACTGAACCTGTACCTTGTTGTTTGATAGATTCACGTAGTCAGCCTACTAAGCTTTTTATTTTAATGGTATATTTTTTGTAATAATTTCTTATTTGCTTTGCTATCCTGCACGGAGCAGTGGTGAAGCAGATGTCTATGGCCAAGCCGCTTCAAATTTAGTTGCAGGAACCACTTTGGAGAGTACCGTTCAGCAGATTCTTGATATGGGTGGAGGAAGCTGGGACAGGGACACGGTTGTTCGAGCTTTACGTGCAGCTTTCAACAACCCTGAAAGGGCTGTAGAATATTTGTATTCTGTAAGTTGCTTTCTATTGACACTACATTCGTTTTATTTTTTTAATTGATGAATGTGTTTACGTCATGCTTGGTGGTCGTATGTATTATGCCTGCTAGGATCTATATATATTCTTGTGAAATTCTATTTTTTTTTCCGACAATATTATTATTGATTCAAACCTTTTACCTTGACATTATGCTAGATTGCTATCTATCTGTTTTTGTAAGAGTGGCAATGGGATATGCAATCTGTATGCTTGGAGGATTTGCTATCTGTATGTTGGGGTCACAATTTGCTATGTCTTTTCTTTTTTTTGATACATGTGGAGGTGTATATGTATATAGGGGTTATGGTGTTGATGGTAGAGTCCCTTCTCTTTTGAGTTTTGAGTTAGTTGGTTAGATATTTTGAGCTCTTATTCTATTTTAAGGTGTTATGGTGTTGAATTTCAACTAACCGTGCTTGTAAACCTGCTTTCTTCTTCTTTGACTTGGGTTGCTATATTGTTCCAGTAGTCTGAAGCTATATTTTATGTTATTGTTTATTATCAGGGAATTCCTGAGCAAGCTGAAGTTCCTCCTGTTGCTCGAGCGCCTGCTGCTGCTCCTGCGGGTGGGCAGGCTGCAAATCCTTTGGCACAGGCTCCTCAAGCAGCTGCACCATCGACAGGTCCAGCTGTACCAACAGCAGGTCCTAATGCGAGCCCACTAGACCTCTTTCCTCAGGTATGTTTATATAGATATTTAAGTCTTGGTTGCCGTTTATCTAGCTTGGGAAGGAGGGAGAAATGATGATAGTAATTTGTATAGTCATAACTGAAGCATAATTAAATTTTTGGTTTAGGGGCTTCCTAGCGTGGGTTCAAATGCTGCCGGTGCTGGCTCTTTGGATTTCCTTCGCAATAGTCAACAGGTAGGTGAATGTCCATGAGACCATGAAGGGTACTTATTGCATTGTGTTCCAGATCTTGAATAATTACGTTTTTGAAATTCCAGTTCCAAGCATTGCGGGCCATGGTACAAGCCAACCCCCAAATTTTACAGGTATGATTCTAAGCTTTTAATGAGAGTTCATCAGTTCATGTAATATTGAATTTCTTGAAAGTATGATACATTCTCCTAACCTTGTCCAGCCCATGCTTCAAGAACTGGGGAAGCAGAATCCTCAGCTAATGCGGCTCATTCAAGACCACCAAGCTGATTTTCTTCGCCTGATTAATGAACCTGTTGAAGGAGAAGGGTATTGATTGCTTCACCCTGTACTGATGTTCCCTTTCTGATATGTGATCTTTACTTTGTCTATCCTTTTGGATCAGGAACCTACTCTCGCAGTTGGCCTCTTCAATGCCACAAACTGTGTCAGTCACACCTGAGGAGCGTGAAGCCATTGAACGCGTATGTATATTCGTACTTTAACCTAAATGAGTTAGTTTTCATGTCCATGCTCTATTTAGGTGACAATTGATTCTAGGAAAAGCCATCCTTCCAATTAGCTTCATAAGAAAGAAGCCTTAAAAATAGATGGCAAGAAAAAGTAGATGTTACAATTTGAGTGAAGGTGATAGTTTGTTGGGGATAAGCCATGTGGAAAGGCTGTCATCTGTTTTATGATGGAGTATGGGCAGGCCCTTGTGGCGTGTAGGTGTCGTTGTCGACAATAATGGTGCGTCATTAGCTTTAGCTGTGTAGATTCTTCCATATGGCTGGGAAGAAAATGTAGATATAACATTACTCACACATCTCTCTTTCTTAAATAGCTCTTTTAGAATGGTGTGCCTAGTCTGCTCAAAAATGATTATTACTTCCATTCTGGGCGGTGGCACATGATGGTGTTGAATTTTATTGGATTGCATCCTATGCTCTATGATCTACAACCATCACTTTTTTAAAATAAAAAATCATCACGGTCCCATGGTATAGAGTGCACTATTTAGTTCTTTCCTTCGCGTCTACAAGTGGGCCATGAACCATATATTCTTCTGAAGTTGCTCCAGTTAATAATATTATTGGGTAGGAAGTAATCAAGCAGTGAGTTCTTGATTAACGACGACCTCTTCGTAAATAATCTCACATTCTCATGCATACAGCTCTTCGCATTCTTTCTATATGGCAACGGACTATNGGTTGTCCGAACTCCTAAGATAGAACTATGAAAACATGATCTTTGAGCATATAGAAAGATTGTGAGACTGTTACAGAAAATGATTGCCCTATAATCAAACTACAACTAGTGTTTACTGCCTGGTTACTTCCGTACCCACATAGTACTTACAAGAGCAACTCTAGAAGAATACGGCTTATGAAGCTGATGCTTGCAGATGCAAAGAAAGAACAAGAGAGTGGCATTGCAATTTCATTGGCCAGAACATTGTGTTCCATGGCATACAGTGTATAACCATGCCCCAAGGGCTTGGAACATTGAAGGACAAAGACTTGTCAAAAAGGATAGATGTTGGATTAAAACGTGCTAATACGTGGGATTAGTGTGGAGAACGACTGTACAAGACATGGGATGAGAAATAGCACTTGCTTTCATAGAAGATGTTCATTTTGAATTTATACACATTCCTTGTTCAGCCCATCCTTATATATCTGTTCCTGCTGGATTTATGGTACTCTCTTTTATCTGTTGCAGCTGGAGGCAATGGGCTTCAGACGGGCGACAGTTCTGCAAGTATTTTTTGCATGCAACAAGAACGAGGAGTTGGCTGCAAATTATCTCTTGGATCATATGGGCGAGTTTGACGAGGATGATGAAGGCCTTTCCTAAAGTTTAGAAGGGGTTATGTCATGTGATGTGGCCCTTCAACCTTTTTCGGCATACTCTTTTTACCGCATACCCAATAGAAGATGATTTGCCTTTATAAATTTATCAGGGGCTTCTAAGATGGTTGTGTGGATTAGTTTCAAGCAAAACCTGTACTGAATGGGCTAGACGTTAATTTGCTCGGTTTTAATTTATGTACAAATTTACCTTTTCATTGGCTTTCTCGTTCAAAAGATTACCTGTGCTTTGTTCAGAGGATTGTCTTTTGGTTGGTTCTGATTTCATTTAGCTGGGCAAAAACTGTTAATATTAAGCGCGTCGATGGATCGAATTGGTAATTTTTCTTGGTATCTATCGGTTTCAACAAATGCTGTTTGTGTGGATTGCGAAATGCAAACTATGTTATCATCAATTGGAATGAACGCCATTGCTGCTTACTCGTGGCTGGAGGACTAAAGACTAAGGAAATTATTCCTTTCTCGGACCAGAAAACAGTCCGTTTGATCATTCTTCTAAGTATTTTTTTTTTTTTTTTTTTTTCTCTCTCAGAAGGAAAGTCGTTAATTACAACAAATAGTTAAATGAGGCAAATTAGGAACAATGCTTAAAAGTATACATAAATAAATTAAGTAATTACTTTCTTACAGATAATTAAAAAAATCAAACTTAATCATTACTACTCGTTAATTTTGGTCATTGAGGTGACATGACAAGTAACGATTTTTCAGCTAGTCTCCAAGATGGCTTCATAGATGATGTGTGTGCACAGTGTATAGGTTATGGGTAAGCAAAAAAAATAGTATTGGAATAGAGAAGAGAATAAGAAAAAAGTGATACTTATACAAAAAAAAAAAAAAAAAAAAGAATAATGGTATTTTTTAATTAGAAAAAAATGTAAAACTTAGTTACAGTACCTTTTATCGTTGAATAATGTCAATTTTATTTGCAGAAATACAACTTTTGATTACAACTTTTGATGACAACGTTAGTTTTTAATTAATTAATGTTGCTATTTGGGTCACCAGTATTGGGTATTTTTGTTTTTCAAGATTAACATTTGATACATTAGTATCACTATTTGGTTAAGTAGTACTAATAATTTGTGTCAATTGTTAGCTATTCTTTTAGACACTTTTTTTACTCATTTGAGACTGAATAGACTTGAAAAAAATTACTCCAAAATAGGAGAGCCTTTTCTGCCTTTTTTCAACCCTTTTACCAAGTCACCAGCATTGTAATCCTCCTTGATGGGGTCTATAAAGTTTCTTTCTTACCTAAAAGAAGAAAGAAAAAGAAAAATTCAAATACCCAATTTAATGGCTCTCTCTCTCTCTGCCATAGCATACATGTTGGAAGCTGTAGGGAAATTACCAAGTTACCAAAGAAGTTGTCAATTTGAATTTTGCATTTAGATTACCTCAAAAACTTCTTCTTTGGTACTAGATCACCTCAGAAATTGCTCACATGGTTGAAAGTCCAAAATGTTATTTCTAAAACAGGCAACTCGCCTGGCAGCAACCTGAGCCCCTTGCTTGTGAGAAAGCAGTTGTTCAGTTAATGTCCCCACATTATATGACCCAGCAAGCATACTTTTTTTGACCCCTTTTTTAACTTTTTCATCCATGCAAGTGAATCATATGTTGATATAAAAAGCTTTTGAGCTCCTCTTAGATAAATTCATGCAACAAAGCTCAAAGCCAAGCAATCACTAAACATGGGGAAGACATTGGACGCTTTGTTCCGTAGAAGATCATCATCGAAGTTCATAGTCTCCCTGGAGCACTCGATCACTCGAATCGCGTTGCTGAAGAAACGACATCACTCTCTTTTCGCGTTTTCTCAGTCCGACATTGTTCAGCTCCTCAACCTTGGTCACGAAGAACAAGCTCTTCAACGAGTAAGCATTCTAGAATCTTCCCACCTAGGTTATTTTGAGCTGTTCTTTGAGTTTTAGCGTACTAACGACTTGTATGTGTTCTAATTCACAGGTACAGCAGCTGATGAAGACCAAGAACATGTTGGACACATTTGCTATGATAGAATCTTACTGTCATCTGCTTTTGCAGAATGTGTCACTAATTGAAAGAAGCAAGTTAGTTTCTCACTTTCTCCTATTTTAGTAATCATTCGGTTAAAATAAACCATACAGTACTTTGTAGGGTTATTTGTGTACGGTTGTTTACATACGTGCATGTTTTGTTTCAGGGATGACTGCCCTGACGAACTTAAGGAGGCCATAACAAGCTTGATCTTTGCGTCTTCAGGGATTGGTGAATTCCCAGAACTCCAACACATCAGAGAATTTTTCGTATCTAAGTTTGGGAAAGAATTTGTGTCCCAGGCAATAAAATTTCCTAAGGAATTTGGTGTTAATGATAAGGTAATGCTTTTCGCAGTTGTATAATATAATGCACACTCGTATATTCTAGTGACAACAGAGAGATGGGATTTGACGAATTTGATTTCTTGCTTTGAATCAGATGATAGAGAAGCTGTCGCCACAGAAACCGAGTCTGGAAACCCGAATGAGTTTTCTCAGGGAAATCAGCTCAGAGAATGGGATTACTTTGCATCTTAATGCAGATGTTCAACCAAGGCAGCAAATTGCTTCCAACTCATAAAAGACATCTTTGATGGTTGCAAGAGAATACAAGGGAAAGCCAGCTAAGAAGTGAGAATAGAAGCTCCTTGATGAGGGATGATATACCAGAAGAATAGAAAAGCAATTAACTTTTCACCAGACACATACAACTTAACAAAAGAAACCCAGGTCTTACACTGAACATCTATGTTACACAGATTGGAGGAGAAAAATCAGATATGGAAGGGTTGAATATTTCGAATTGGCTATATTAGGGATTTTCAAATGTTTTATTCTAATTTGAAGATTGAAATGGTGTGGTCAATTTTGGATTCTGAGAATTTTACCTGGAAATTGCTAGTTGAAATGAGAGCTGCAAGTAATACAAATGAATAATTGGTGCTCGGATAAGAGGGATAGGGAATATCATCATTTACTAGCAGGTTTCTCAATGATGAAATTGAAGACTGGATATTCTATCTAGAATGAAGTTCCTGAAAGGAAATTGAGTTTGCTCAAGCAGCTGAGAATGAGTATAAATTCACCCAATGAAGATTTTTTATTTTTAATCTTTTGCGTTTCAAAATTAGTTATAGCAATGTGTGATATGGTTTCATTGTATTCTTAAGTCCTAATCTTATTCTAAGCATAGGATATGAAGAAATAAGAACATTTATCTCATCCACTACAAAAACATATTTAAACCTATCTAAATCGTTGCTTGAACATAAATAAACAAGATAAACAATTACAGAACGACAAATAATACACCACATCTGAGCTTTGCTCCATAATTATGCTTGAACAGCATGAATGAGGCTATGCAAGGACTGACATAAGATGGGGGAATGAAAAATCGTTTCCTTTTGGAAGCTCCATAACCATTCATAACTGCATAAATTGAATCAAGAAGTAGATACATATATTCAAAGTAATGTGACATATCTACGAATGCTCAATTAATTGTATATAATGATCAACATGTAGTTTCATTTTCTAGAAGACAAACGCCAAACAAACCTCTCAAAGTACAACAAGATACAATACAGACCTAAGACGAAATATTTCACCATGATAATAAGTAGTCAAGGTGTGAGATTACCGCCACTTTGTTGCCATAAATTAATGATGTCAGTCGCTTGGTTAAGAAGAATAATCATTTGTTTTTGTGATATCCAGGGCTTATTCTCGAGCAACACCTTGAGCTCTTCCCAAGCATCTTTCCTAGGCCAAAAGTAGTATGGACTCAAGGGTATTGTTCCGTGACCCGGTATGGATTGGTTGAGTGCAAGACCAATGTTCTTCTCCATCCAAATGAATTTCAAAACTAGCCTTGGTTTGTCCATTGGCTTCACAACCACTTTAAGCTTCTACATAAACAGTAAAGACCAAATGTCGGTTACAAATTCACCACAAATAGCATTACCAACTGTATGATTCAACCCACCAAATCTTAATTTGTAAAAACTGTTAAGCAAATTCCAAGCTTGTATGATCCAGGATCACTATAAGCCATTTAGTCATAGAAATCATAGATTTTGACTTCTTTTTCTTTCTCAATTGCCAATTTGGCATATATTATCACCATCATGATTAAATAGGAACCAAGAACCTCAATTTTTAACATCAAAGTCACAACAATGAACAGAAATTCACAAAAATAAGTTGTAGAGATAAGGTAAAGAGATGACAAATTCATGAACAAAAATAATGATAACTTCAAACATCAAATAATGCAACATGAATTTTCTCCTCAAATATTTAATTTATATCAACAGTCATGTTTACTGTAGTACTATCAAACTAACAGAACAAAAAAAATCAAATCACACAAAATTGTCCAATTAATTCACAAACCCATGTTCAAATCCAACGCAATGTACCCAAAATACAGCACAAAACATCACATAAAACCAATTTAATTCGCCAAAATTCACAAGCTATAATAAGCAAGAGCTAGAATTGAGCAAAGAAAAGAGGGTGGAAAAAAAAAAGAGGACCTCTTTGTCGGCCGTTAAGTCATTATCATCTAAGGAGACATCAGAGATAGCTTCAGGTGAAGCAACGGAGAGAGTGAAGCTCCGGTTTTTGTTCTTCAACTGGGGAAATGAAGGTGAAGAAGAAAAGGGTTTTGGGTTCGCAAAGGTTGAAGCTTTGAAGGGTTTAATGGCGAATTTTGGAGATGGGTAAACTGAGGGATTAATGGTGGCATTGATGTTAGGCTGAACCGCCATTGACAACATCCTCTGAGTTCAAGCGATAAGAGAGAGAGAGAGCAGAAAGAAAGGAAAATTGGAAAACCACTGTGATATAGTACTATCTAGATAAGGGGAGTTTTGCAAGACTTTGATTCGGGTCGGGTCGGGTCTAGGCTCAACCTCTCCCAATACAAGTTTGGACTTAAAGCTAGGTCCATAACACCCCTAAGGGAGATAGTACTATGTCCATAAGTTTGATTACAATCATAATCACTCTTTAATTTTGTTTAGACAACTAGTTTAATTAGAAAGGTAATGATTGATCTTTTACTTCGTAATTGAAAAGAGCATACAAATCAAACTTAGTAGGATTGATAAGGTTATTACCTCACACCATCATGACCAGGGTTAAAACTTGGGTAATCAATTCACATTCTTTCTTATTTACAAGAGTTTCATGATTTGAGAACGACTTTTTGAGTAATACTCATTGACCTTAAATTCCCAAACCCTTCAAGGTGCAATTCTTGTTTTTGATAGGATATGAAGCTATAATTACAAAAGGAGGAAGATCATATTAGTCAAGCATGGTTAACAACTTAATCACGTGTATGTACATTTTTATATGTTATGCGTAATGTTTGAGAATCATGCATTAGGAGGACAAACAGGTATACACCTAAAGAGTGCAATCACATATATGCCAATTTGAATCTATATTATATAGTTAGGTGCCTAATTAAAGGTACCTATATATTCATCTATATGAGTAAATTTGTTTTGTATACTTGCTGAATTTAAACTTATAAAAGTACACTATTGGGTGTCCTCAATGAGACACTTACTCCCATTAGGGAGCGAAGCTGAAAAGTCGAGTTGGCCTACCCCACCAAACTGTATGAAATCTACTCGGCCTTTAGGTCCTAAAGGTTCGCTCCCTAACAGGAGCAAGAGAAATACCTTACCATTACATAAAAAGCAGCAAATTCGAACAACAAATTTCTCTGCCTACTTCTGGAGTAAAACTTGTAGTA
This sequence comes from Mesembryanthemum crystallinum, assembly GCA_030267885.1. Taxonomy (NCBI): domain Eukaryota; kingdom Viridiplantae; phylum Streptophyta; class Magnoliopsida; order Caryophyllales; family Aizoaceae; genus Mesembryanthemum; species Mesembryanthemum crystallinum. Next base: position 34,996 of record BSSO01000079.1, on the reverse strand, counting down.
TATGCTTGCTGAATTGGAAGTTGTCTAGCCTTCCAGAGAACTTTTTTAATGAAGTTAAAATTAGCAACAAATTATACTTCTCACAAAATAAATATCCAGCCACTGTACTATTTTAATTACTCGCTTGTTTGTCAGATCAATAGAAATTCATCTAGCTTTGGACAGTCTTAACAATAAAATTACATCTATTTGGGAGACTATCTAGTGTGAAACTTGGAAAATTTAACTGGCATATGCCAACAAGTCAACAACTGACTTGTCCTCTTTCTTCAATAGCAAAATCAGAGCTTCAGTTCTAATAAGAAAAGCATGATTTCAAGACCATGCTTCAACATTGTACCTACCAGCCTTCTCCAATGCCCTAAGCCATCTCACTGCAGCTTCCTTTGTAACCCCACTCTCCTTGCTAACAATTTCTTCAAAGGTCGACATGACATCAGAAGGCATTTTGGTTGAAGAACCAGCAACATAAACAGACGCTCCCTTACCAAGCAGATCCCATATCTTCTTGCTATAATCTCGCATTTTATGCTGTACATAAACTTTCTGTGCCTGGTCTCTGGAGAACGCAACAGAAAATCCCCCACCCTTGGTTTCTGAAATAACCCCTCCGTCTTCCGAGTGGGAGAACCAAAAATCACTGTATAAGAAGTCATCTTCTTTATTTCGACAACCAAAAAAGAACAGAATTGGGGCAGTTGGGCCAGTATCATTCTGCACGGCTCTCTCTGCTACAAAACCGCGGAAAGGTGCACAGCCTGTTCCAGGTCCTATGAGAATGAGGGGAAGCGATGGTGATGGTGCAGGAAGCAAACCCTTTTGGAACCAAACTGGAATGTATACCCCTGCTTATACAGAACATATATCAGCATGTCTAGAATTTGGTAAATTTAACGATTAAAGATGATTGATTTTCACAGTGATGTGGCAATACCTTGTTGAGGATCAAGTTCAGCAAGCCACTTTGAACAAAGACCGAATCGCTTCCTTTTAAATGGTGTCATCCATGAAACCACGCTCACAGTCAAGTGTACTTCATTTGGATGGGCGATAGGAGAGGAAGAAATGGAAAAGGCCCTAAATTTCAAAGGGGGGACTAGCTGGACCAACCATTCAAATGGCATCTGAACAGAAGGGAAATCCTCTAGAACCTAGAGTGCATCAAACGTGATTTATGAAGTACAAGAAACTATAAGGCAAAGCAACAAATGACAGAGATGTCAATAAACTTGCCTCAAGGACAGTTCTTCTCTCCTTCTGGTTATATTGGTACAAATCATCACGTCCTTCAGGTGATGCAAAATATTGTAGTCTTTCCTTCTCATGCTCAGCAGTTGCATAGTAACTCATCACCTGCAAAAATCACGGTATTTCTAACAAAACAACGCTTGAAGAAAGCCGAGGAAGGGGGGCAGCGGAAAAAAGAGAGAGGAAACACATGAACATATCTATGCAACAAACAATTAGCACCGATGGGAAGAATCACTGCATGAGAAGGGAGAAAAAGGGATACCCTTTTATTTAATTTTTCCTCTTTTTTGAGTTCCTGTGTTATTCTTTCACAAAATTTAAGGCACATGAATAAAAAAACTGTCCTTGTGTTACAATTGGACAACATTTTAGTAGTTACAGTTCTCTTTTGAGCTCCTTGCCTCCTTGATTTATTTACACTTCTAATTTTGCAAGACTTCGCTGATTGTTCGCGGCTGTGATTACTCCTTCAGATAATGCTACTTGGATGTCCTCTTGTAGTTGAAGACTTGAGCTTTATAGTTACAGAGGCAAATGTTACGAATAATTTGCCTCAGTAGGCAGTAGTTGTAAAAGCTTATTTTTAAACTAATAAGATTAGGCTAGAGAGTGCTGACAGAATAACCAGCTGCAGGTAAAAACTCCTGACAAAAATTCCTGTCCGAATTTAAGTACCTCAAAGAAGTATCGTCGAGGGGAAGCTGAGGCAATATCCATGGTCAACTCCACAAATGTTTTCAATCTGATGGGCACCTGAGATGCTTGAGCAGCAGCGTCATTTGTGACATCTCTCAATTGAACCTACAGGGAAAAAAGTTCATCAGTGCTTCCAGGATTTGAGAAGGCACTGCTTTCTCGAACTGGACATCAAATAAAATCACAATGACTGCTATCTCGTAGTGTTCTAATCTAGGATGTCACTATGTCAGTGTTCTGCACCTACAACCTATTTTATATAAAACAATTCTACTATGCTCTATAAGTCCATTCTGAAATTTCGGATTCATGCGGATCTCATGCTTTATGCATAAAAAGCAAAACATATATTCAATTCCTGCTTTATGACTTTAAAAGTAAAACAAGGAAAAAAAATTACATACAGTAATCAATGCTTCAGGGTCCAAGTTACAACGGTGTATGAATGCATCTACAGCATCAGGACTTTGAGATGGAAGCATCTCAAGCACATCACCAACTTCATATTCAACTGCCTGAAAGAGAAATAACATTCCAACTTAAAATATAAGATTTTTATTACATTAAAATAAAGCAAAAACAGCACATAAATTAAATAAAATTGTTTTATAACTCACAGATGAAGGAAATTCAAACTCAAGATGCCGCACATCTCTTCCACAGCCAGCTCTTGTTAATGAACAGTTTCTTGTCTGAAAGGGGCAAGTTAACCAGTAAGAAATACACTTGAAACTTCCATGAAGAGAGAACAATTGTACATAAACTTTTTTTTTTTTTTTTTTTTTGGGGTAGATTGTTGGAAATACCATTTTTAACCAGCAGTGAGGCCTACTCTTATCAGGAGGAAATCTCGCAGGTGACATCAAGCGAGCACTTTCAATTTGCAATGCCTTGGAATCAAAGTCTGAAAAGAAAAACAACGCATCATGCATCTGTCCAGAAATCAAAATGACAACACACCCGATATGTGTGCCACTGCTGGCAGGGCAAAATGACAATATCATAAAGGTACAAATTTTCTAGTGTTAATGGAAAGCAACCAGCCAACCACTAATTTCCAAGAAAGCAGAAGACACAAGAAGGTGTTCTATTCAGATATTCAAAATTGGAGTTAGGAGAGACACACAAAGCAAGCAACCCAATCAAGTCGATCAGAACAAACAAGATACAAGATACAAGACGGAGACAAAAGGAAAATGTGAGCAAGAGTAGTAATTTTCTTACACATGCAAAAATTTACCTGAGGCAGCTGACATATGCGAACTTGCCTGGTAAGTTACATGATATGTTATAACAACTTTAGGTTGACCCATTAATTTCATATCTGGAACGACAAAGTCTACTCCATTTGGGAAGAGTTCTGGATTTATTTGATTCAAAGAACTCCATAGTGAGGACATCCAAGGATCTAGAGCTCCTTCATACCTATGACATAGAAACAAAGAGAAAAATATGTCGGTAAAACATGTACTTGTCAAAGAAATTAAATGTTGAACAGATACAATACTAGTAGAAAACTCTCAGCTGTTGAACTACAATGATCTGGATCATGGAACAAAAGGTATGCATAATACATACGACAATCCAGTAGATTTAAACAAAAGCGACATATCAATGACAAGGAACAACAAATATTAGATAATAAATTGTGCTTCAAGAATCGCATTAATTGAAACCATACCCTGAAGGATGCTGATCATCTCCAAGACCTCTTTCAATAATTGGTTTTCCACCTAGATCAGATAGTCTTTTATCCAGCTTCTTTGCGACAAACTAAAGCAGCAGAAGAAAGTACAAAATAAGGTTGTAACTTAAACCGGAAATGAATTATTTGATAATGTTCTACATAATATGTACTAACATCATTAAGAAGGGTTGTCATTGAAGGGTACACTTAATTAATTTTGTAAATCAATCAATAGGTAAGAGTCTTATCCTTAGAAAAATATGCCATCAAAGAAATGAAAAATAAATGTATTTTTCTTGTTGTGACTGGAGCTTTGGAAGTCCGGAACATAGCGGCTGAAGTTCTTTTTGCTGACTCCAATCATATTGACTGGGTCAATACATGCTTTACATAAAGAATCAACAACAGAACATAAAGAATCAACAACAGAACATATAACATAAACAGATTCTGAAAACCCTACCAAGAGAGAAAGAGGTACCATGGTTCCCCATTGATAAAAATAGCCCTAGAGTATTACATTGTATTTCTGGTAGCCTGAATCACCCAATCCAAACACTGCATAGTTCACCGCTCCCAGCCAATGTTGAATGAGGTGCCTCTGCAAAAGAAACCTCCAAAAGACCTACAGTTCATCGCAATAGTGTATTATTAGAGAGAATATGAATTATAAGTTTTCAATTCCGAAAATAGTATAGTTTATCCAAAAGTTCATGTGCCTAAACTAACCTTCATTGGATCAGGTGTGTCACCTTGGCCTGTAGTAGATACAACAAAGATTACAGTTCTCTGGTCGGGTAGTGAACTCTGTATAGAGAAACAAAGTATGCAAATTGTTCAATCGACAATGCGATGGAAATATCATAGGGATGAGCACTAGTTTCCTTCAAAGAATTATGAAGAAAACCAACCTAACCCAGAAAAAGTGGATACTTGAACCCAAAAGATTTCAATAATTTCTGTTCTATTCTTATCAGTGGCCTTCTTCAACTTCAAATAACAGAACCCTAATTGAAGAATAACAACAAAATGAAATTCCAGCAAATCCATCTATTAAGCAATCAGTTCGTCTTAATTCCACAATGGAAAACAGACAAGCCAACCACAAAATTCAACCTCAAATTTTTTTTTATTTTTTTTTTGGATGCTAAAATACAAAATTCAATTTGGTACCAACTGCAATTCAAATCAGGCAAACAAGTAGTATGAAATTAGGGGAAGAAGAGAGAAAGAGGAGCATACGGGATCAAATTGATCGATGGAAAGGACAGAAACGGGGCAGCCTTTACGTTCGCCTTCGCGGCCGATTCTCTCAGCTGCATCCATGGCGTTGCCAGTCTCAGTGGCGTATAGTATCAACAATTTCTGCTTCTCCGCCATTTTTGTCGTCTTTCTTTTTCTCGAAGCTTCCAACCGCCGCCAAATCGAAGAGATAGGGAGATGCGGCGGCGGTGACGGTGGTGGTGGTGGTCGCGAGCAAGAAATGGCAGAGTGGGTGGTTGTGCCGGTACGACTGCAGTATTTGCCGCGTGAGGGTGAGGGTGAGGGCGGTGGGGATTTGGTAAGATTTTGCCTTATTTTTGTTCAACAGTTGCGCTATAAGACCGAAAGATTACTGAAGCGTCACTTTCATTTGAGAACGGAGGGAGTACAAATTTTCGAGTATAACTGTCTAATTATTTTAGACTCATAGCCACTCAGGGTTAAACAAATTAACGGATTTTTATAATCACTCAAGCTGTAAAAAGTCAACTTTTAGTTTATAAAAGTAACACCTATATAGGGAAAAATAACCTAGATTGGATCATCTAATAATTGAATGGTTGCACAATATATATTTTTTCTTTAATTATTTTGGCTAATTTTTGTTAAGAAAAATTTGCCGATAACTACCTTTTAAGTTCCACTTTTTGCGAATAACTACCTTATAAAACTTTTTTTTGAAAATAACTATCTTTTAACCACTTTTTTTTTTGTCGATCACTACCTCATGCCCTATTCTGACAAAAAAGCATGTGGATTGACCATTTTACCCCTAATTTAATGAATATATATTATTTTATTTTATTTTTGTGTGTGTGTTTTCTCTCCCCTTTTCTTATTTCCTTTCCACCTTAAGAAAAAAAAATATTTTCAAAAAATAGTGAGGGGTAAAACGGTCACTCCACATCTTTTTTCATCGGAAAAGGGGTTAAGGTAGTGATTCACAAAAAAAAAAAGTGGTTAAAAGGTACTTATTTTAAAAAAAAAAATTTATAAGATAGTTATTCGCAAAAAGTAAAACTTAAAAAGTAGTTATTGGCAAATTTTTCTTTTGTTAAATCGCTAATTACGTGAGCTCAAAAAAGAGGGATAATAATGTGTACAAAGAAGCTATGAAATTCAATATAATTTGCTGAAATACTCGAGAATTTCAACTCTTTCTAAGTAAATGTAAAGTGATGCTTAATGCCAAGTGCACAATATAAGAAGGGGTGTTTAAACCTGTTGCTAGGTGGTGGTGAGTGGTGACAACATAAATACAAGGGTTATAGTCCAACTGCTAGGCGGAGATCACTTTGTTAAATATTGTGTGGGTTTCCCTAACGTGGAGTTTTATTATCGTGGCAAAAAGTTATTTTGAGTGATGCGCATAATCCTAATCCAAAATCATATTAGTTTTAAGAACATAGACAAGATCAAAACTCTTTTGAATTGCATAAACAAAATTGCATTATAGATGAAGCACAATGAATGTATAAAGTTACAAAAGTGGGTAGAGCTCATTTCCAAGTGAAAGATGCAGGGTCAGAAATGCACAGACTGCCAGCATGAGTACCATCTTGATAGCAAGCAAGCCAATCAAGAAATCTAAGCTACTCATGTCAGCGCTATGGTTTCGATCCTCTTCATTCTGTATTACTCTTTCTCAGCTGATATTCTCTCCTGATAATGTTCAGCCTGCTCCGGTTTAACATTACCAATTTGCGCTTCTGATGATCCAGACGTTTCACTGATTTCTTGATTCGGGATAGTTTCATCAGACATTTCAGTGATTTCTTGATTTTCATTAGTGCCTTTTACAGTGTCTTCAGTGATATCAGCTGGTCCTTGCTTCTCAAATGTGTTTTGGTCTTCTGGTACTATAGAAACTTGGGTTTCTGATGATTCTGATAAATTGAGAATTTTCTGATTTTGGCTAGTTGTTTCAGATTCAGCTGAAGCTTTTTCTCCGGACTCTTCTCTTACTTCAGAAGTTTCTGGCTTCATGGCTCTGTCTTGATCCTCTGGAGGCCCAGGACTGTCACTAGCCCCTTGAGTCTGGGCAACGTCCTGATTTTCCACGGAGCTTTGGGTTCCTCTATCTTCAAGGGTGTTCTGTTCCTGCTCCATTTCCATAACACTGTCTTGGATGCCAGATAATTGTGAGCGACTGTCACTAGCCCCTTGATTCTGGGCAATGTCCTGATTTTCCACGGAGCTTTGGGTTTCACTATCTTCAAGGGGGTTCTGTTCCTGCTTTATTTCCATAATACTGTCGTGGATGCCAGATGATTGTGAGCTTTTGCAGGCATTTTCACGAGGTTCAACATTCTCAATTTCAGCTGAGGTTCTGAGTTCTGAATCATTTATAGATTCTACAGACTGATCCCCATGCAGTTGACTGTCTGTTTCTAAATGGGATGCTTCAAGGTCTGATGAACTTGCTGGAACTCGAAGATCAACCGAATCTGTGGACTCTTCAACTGGTGACAAATCTCCAGGCATTAAATCACTTTGGCTTTCTTTGTTTGTTAAATCTTCTGTCGTAAAATTGATTTCATCTGATTCTTTTGTGTCACTGCCATGTTGCTGAGAATTTGATGAGGCCAGATCATTATCCTCAATTAGCTCATCTGCAGACACACCATCATAACCATGACTGTTGCAAGCCTCAGAAGTCCGGTCACTAATTTCAGTGTCATGTCCATTATTGCTAGGTGACTTCAAAGTCACTTTCTCCTGTTGGGCATTTTGATGCTGTTCAGCAATGGTTTCTTTCATATTCTCAGACGGTAGGGAGCTTGAAAATTCCTGGAAATTATCCTCTTCAGAATTTGTTCTAGAAATGGAGGAATTTTCAGCATTTGATCCGGAACCAATAGCGGTTGGAATTGTAGTAGGGAATGATTGAAAGGCATCCCAATCATCTTCTTCTTCATCTTCATCTTCTTCATTATCCTTGTTGGTTTGAGGACTCGTAGGAGAATTTTCCTTTTTAGTTCCCTCTGAATGACGTGGTAATTTAATCTCTAAAGCTGGAGCACTAGATTTGACCTGTGCTGTATGGTGTTCTTGTGTTACAGATGCACGGAGGATGCCCTGTCAAAGAAAGCATGTCAAAACGATGAAAACACTGAAATATAATGCCAGCTTCACTATAGCATAGCATTTGCAGCCCCTGTCCCCTGACTGAGAATGTATACAAGAAGCAAACAGGAGCATGAATTAATCGTTTATATAGCTTGGTGAATTCCAGGTAAGCTGGCATCAAAATAATTACTACCTGGATCTGTTGCCTATGCGTCCCAGGCATTGCCAGCAAAACCTCCTTGAGGTGGACTGCAGCAGATGGGACCTGGGCAAGATGCGAAACAAGCCTGACGACTGTGCTTCTTAAGTCGCTTGTTTCCTGCAATTAACATGTTCAATTAATCATAGATTAGAACCAACAGTAGTGAAATATAAGACTCAACCACGTCTGTCCGTTCTTTTTTTTTAATTATAATTTTTTTTTCTGTCTCACTGACTATTATAATATCTTAATAGTCAATTCTTCTTGAAGCTAAAAGGTTGATAATGGTTAATCTCCAATTGAATTTTAGAACGAAAACAAGAGTCAATTAATGGGATAGTAAATAGCAATGGCAATCTTCACATAAATATTCATTACCTATTTTTATTTTTATTTTTATTTTTTAAGATTTCTTTTTGTGTCACAAGTACAAGTAGTTTGGAGATCTTATGTCAAAAGTCAAAACTTCCATTACTTAACCCATAAAATGACTTGGACATGAAATTTTTTGAGGAAGTCGATGAGGAAAATCATTATGGTAAGATGGGGTAGCTCAAATCTAGGTTTAAGCCACAAATAAAGATGTGAACATGTGGTCCAACCACTCAAATTTAAAGGGTTATCCATGTCAATACCTGAGAAAGACTTCTTTCTGTCCCTGACAATATCATGACAACTGCCTCCAGGAGCAAATTCATAAGACCTTTCTGACATTCAACTTCTTTCGGAAGGGTCTGCATAAGCACCAGGGTTTTTAAACACTCCCCAGCAAGAGCAGCTGACTCCCTCGTTACAGGTTTCTGGCCAAAACAGCAAACACCAACCCATCAACTGAATTACTGATGACATGCCAAGCTTCTAACAAATAACTACACAAGCTTAAGCAGAAAATTTACCATTATTATCTCCTGGATGACTAGTAAAATATCTTTAAACAGCTCCCCAGTTAAAATCAAGAGGAAGGAGTTGGCTTTGGAATTATTGCTTTTCTGAATAATGTTTTTCAGCACTTGCAATCCAATTGCTTGAACCTATGTGCAATAGTTTCCACCATGTCATTTGTGTCGTTCAACGATGGTAGTTATGCATAGATAAAAAAGATTTCCTTACCTGTATGTTAGCATCCATCAGAACAAGCTGAATTGACCTAGTGCAACAATTGAAAATAGCCACATTCATGGAGCACATGTTCTCTTGGAGAAGTTCCATCTTATAAACCATGTCAGCAAAGGATAGCATTTGCTCAAGGCAGAAAGCAAGTTTTGAATACACAAGTCTTCGCAAACTGGACCTTTTATTTTCCAAAAGGTGTACCACCTCAATGCAGTCCTTAAGAAAATCATTTATGGAAATTTGGCAAGGTCCAATAATAGTTCGTAATTGCTGGAAAGTATCAAGCTCATGAGTAGAATTCTCTGCAAAAAGAAACAAATGCTACCTCAGAAATGTAATACTAGCATGAAACAATAAAGAATAAGGATTGGATCAGTGCATTGTACAACCCTAAGAGAAAGAGAACCTGCCTCCTTTAATTCTCCCCATCCGTCAATTCCTTTCATTACTATAGGCAAGTTAGGATGGCAATCATGGAAGTAACATGACCATATACCATTCTTAATGTGACTGTCAAGAAATGAAAGAACCTATTTTTGTAAATCCCAATTCTTTTCTAAGGGTTTTGTTGGGAATCTTCCATCATAGCGGGTTATGTTGCAGAGATGTTATCATGGATTGTTACATCCCTTGGTGTTATAGATGCATACTTTGTGAAAAACAAATTTATAGATTTCACGTTTGTAAAACATCGACCCTCCCTGGCCAACCATCACATAAGCCAAGCACGCTTGATGCTGCACCTAGGTTGTATGGGTATAATCGGAGGTTCTCTTCACCCTTTCCTCATGTAAATTGCCTATCAAAAGACAATGAAAACAGAAGAATATGGCACCACATAAAATCCAAATATGACCAGAATCAATATCATATAGGATTTTGTCCACGCAAATGAAAGATATTGGTGGATAAAATAAAAGCACTAGGGACAAATTATCAAAGGATAATTGATTGTTCAAGAAGAATTAATGTCCTTGCCTTCAACAAAGTTCTTCAGCAAAGCACTATTATAGAGGATAAATTCATTGATCTTTGAGAAGGTCTCTTCTGTTGTAGCTACTCTCACGCACTTGTAACCAGCTAACATGAATGCCAGTACTGATTTTAATTGCTCCTGTGCACAATGAGCAGAAGCACTTAGCAAAACTCAAACCACAGGGGGCTAATAGGGTATGTTGTGGAAATAAAAGAATCGAGGGCATTCATTCGTAGGAGGCTAAATTGAATGATACCTTTCTCTCTAAGCGATTTAATAGGGTCTTTGCGGTGCTTAACAACTGAGATATCAGGTCCTCCCAGTTGGATTCACCTTGTAGAATAGTGTGATTACTGAAAATGCAAATTTGATTTGGTTAATCATGTATTTTGAATATATCATCAAAAATCCGAGCAATAGATAAATTTGTGTCTTACCCTGCAATGTTTTTGTAAAGGTAGGCCAAACATAATTCTGTTACCAGGTTGGTGAAAGCATTGATCTTGAGAAAATCATCAGGGCAGCTATGGACAATCTGTTCATACAAATTGAAACTGCAATCAGATACTTCCGGGAAAATGACCGATAAGTAGTTTGCTACAAAGAGAGAGCTCTAAAGCACTCAAATTATTTGGATATCTGAAGCCAAATTACTACTTGGTATGATTATCATCATCTCAAGCCTTTGAGCATCCAGGATGATACTATAAAAAACACAGCATAAATTGCAAGGATTCCGGTGATTACCTGCTCTAGAACAGTAACTGCAAGGGAATTCCATGAATCTCCATGAACACCCATATAAGTGAAGACCTGCACCCAGCAAAATTTAGAGCTACACTCAACTACCATTACTAATAAGGATATTACATTATTTTGCTAAAAAAAAGTATTGTATTAATAACAAACAAAATGATTAAAAGAAGAGGAGGACAAGGTTATAAAAGCAATCAAAACAATTGAGCCTCCTTGGGAATCCTGGAATTATACTATGAGCATTAACCACAATGAAGCAAAATAGACCATTTTTATCCTATACAGCTACACTGTTATTTTTGTCCGTGTAAGTACAGCAAACCAAAGCACCCCAAAGAATCTTCCGCTAGGAGGCTTGAAGACCTTGTGGACATCACTACCTTACTCCCATGGCGCACGACACAACATCATACAAGCATTTTATAAGGCCTCCACTGCTCTAGCTTGTTGGTGTTGAGTCCATTAAGAACCACAATCCAAAAGAAAGCACACACCTTCAAAGGGGACTTTGGCACCCAAAATGACAGAGCTAAGTCGAAAGGAAGAACTGTGGGGATTAGATGTGCACTGGAAGAAAGACTTACACAAAAATTACTCTTGGGTTTAACATGACCCAAACCCTTCTATTCGATTTCAAATCATTTGTAAGGGAATCAAGCAAGGAAAACAAATCAACTCCTCATCTAACTGCTTTCCATCACTCCTTGTGAAGTGAAATTTCTACGAAATAAGGGAGCTATCAAAAGTATAAAAATGAAAATTAGCCATGTGATGAAAAGAAGAAAGGCTTCAAAGGCAAGGGACGTTGCATAAGCATCATCTCCCCACCAAGTATTCTCCCATAAAAGAACCTTGTTTCCTACGCCAACTATAAATAGAGATAGTAGGACAAATCTGAGAGCTAAATATCCCAGGGGTAGCGAAAATTAATTCCACCACCACCATAACATTCCAGCCTTTTGATATAGACCGTACCCGCTATGTATAACCTTGTGCCAAAGAGAGTTTACTTAGTATAACCTTCTTAGCATCACATGAAAAATAGGCATGCTTTAAAAGACCTTTTTATGATGCTATGGTTCTAGATGCTCACTAAACCAGGCAAGGAGGAAACACTTACAGGTTAGACTTAAAAAAAAATAAAAATAAATAAAGAAATATGAGGCTTGCGTAAAATGAGAAGGCAGCAAAGCAGAAGAAACCAACCTGCAGCAGCTCTCTGCAAGCATCTATGGTAAGATAACCCAGGCTGAAAAACTTTTTGGCACACAAGGATTGGTAGACTGGAAGTACAATCTCATATAACTTATGACTCAGGGGCTTTGTTTCTTCGATTAGTGACTCTCCCCCACATTTAGATTTAGCATGACCTAGAGGTACTATTTGCTTGTCAACAATTACATTTTGCCCCTGAAAAAGAATCAGGAAAGCAAAGCCCCATAAGAACTGGAATTCTTCAGTACCAAGTTCAACCATGCTGTAACCAGATATGAAATTCTGCAACCCATTCTCCTCAGTTTGGTCGGATGATCTGTTCACATTGACATCCACAGGAACCGCATCTAGGGCAACAGCTTGCAGAATGACTGGCCAGGCTTCTTCCAAACATGATTTCAATTTTGAAGAAACAAGAGGGGATTTGATTCCCTCAAGTAATGGCTTCCACTGCAAAGACAGAGTAACAACCTCATAAAAGGCCACAAGGCACTGTAATAAGAGAAGTAAAACGCTCTATTTTGTTGTAGGAATCAAAGGCTACATCACTATTGCGAAGAATGGACAGAGATTCTGAACTTACATTTTTCTTCAAATGGAGGTTGAAGCAAAGATAACAGTGGTCCTTCAGAACCCCAATCCAACGCTTACCCAATATATCAGAGATCTTGGAAAATAGAGGAAGCAGTGCCATATACTCATCTGGAACCTCTGAATGGTGACCCCTCAAAAATGTGTATGTATAACATTTTAGAGAGGCATGTGCAGCAAGCAACCTTACTTTGATCTAGGACACACATATTTAGTCATTGTCAAACTAATAAACAACCTAAAACTATTGATCTGAAAAAGGGGGAAAAAAAAACTATTTTCGTATGTTTTTTCTGGCTAATAAAGAATAAGTTGAACAGTCAGATAATACCTTGCAAGAGACCCATTCCGCAAAAGAGGGATAGTAAAGATCATCAAAGTCATTCAATGGCCGAGAAATCAAAGAAAATATTCTCTTAACAGCAGCTTGATCCCCCCGTATTATACCACTGATCAGAATCTGAAATTATAATATGTTAATATTCTCATAAATAATCAAGCAAGAGAATAGATGTAAGAAGGTAAGGATGCATTTGAACCTTTGTTGCCAGTTGTAAGCCTGCCTCCAAGAGAATAGGGCCAGAAGACATGTCCAAGGCAGCGCGAAGGGCAGAGACTAGTTGGGCCTGTACATAGGTTATAGAATGACACAATTGATTGTTTCAAAGAGGAGGTACGTGTTTGTTAACAACAGAAGAGTATTGCCATGGTGCAGGGTTAGGATCTGTCAGGTAAACCTGGTATTGCTCCAATAGAATGCATCCTGGAAGCTCGGGATCAGGTGCTTCTTCAAACTGAAATCAATGGTGAGAAAAGTGTACTGTGTAAATAAATCAATACTGTAAGCCACAAGAGCACTCATTAGGTTATAACATCTAACTGCGAGGAGGGCACACTTTATAATGGTTCAGACACTTTCATGGGATACAGAAACACCTCATGCCTCACGGCGTTACACCTGTTCACATACAGTACTGGAAATAAGGTATCTATTATCCCAAAAACTAAGGTGATAGGTAATTGGCTTGAGACTTCATATTATTTGTAGCAGAAGGTTAGGCACGAAACCCCTATGTACAAAAAGTTTGTATGAAATCAACATAGTAAATACATTGACATCAAAAGCATTTGTCTTAGGCACCACTTGTGCGATAACGTGAGTCTTCGTGTGGGCGTGTGTGTAAAAGTATGATCAAGATGGTCTCTTACCTTGTCCATGATACTAGATAGGAGTCCTACACCAATTGGTCGCATGTTCTCAAACTGGATAGTACTGATCTGTATAATAAATTGACAAAGAACTTGAGTCACCTTCAATAACAACATTCAAATGGAACTATTTAGAGTACATAAGCTGAAATCCCAGAGCTTGTTGATAACATCACCTGATATGCTACTGATATTAGCTCTTGTAGCTGAAGAACCAACCAATCACTACAGGCTGGTCCCTTTTTCTGTGTCCTTGCCAACGATAGATCAAAATGAGTAGGATTATTTCCAACAGCTGTTGGCAAATGACTCAAGCACCTGAAATTCAATAACAAATAAGAGCTATGGAGAAGGACATTTTGTAATTTGTAATGAAGTATGTTTAGTTAAAAGATAAGTATAAAACAGGTAAAAGAAAGACCATAGGAGGAAGGGAAAAAAAAGATAATTTCACTCGTGAGAGTCATAGATAGGAGTCTCTAATTTCATGAAGGACCTAAGTAATAGCCGATCTAAAGAAGTGAATGCTTGTAATAATTTGTAATGAAGTATGTTCAGTAAATAGAAGTGTATGAAACAGTAGCGATATTATAGATGAGAGGAAAGAAGATGACTCAACCATAAGAGTCACAGGACCTCCAAAAGAACTTCAGAAACATGAAATAGGGTGAATACCCAGATGAATCTGTGCAATCCCAAGTCAAATAGATAATGTACAGCAAAGAGAAGAAATCGCTACAGAGAGAGAGAAAAGAGAAGGGGAGAGGGGGAGAAATTCAGAAACCCGAAAGTGGTGAGGATACTCAGATGAATTTGAGCAATCCTAGAGCAACAAGAGCATGTACAGCAAAGAGATGATAGTGCCCATCTTCAACAAAGTTGAAACAGTCACTAATCCCAAAATTTCAGCTTTGGATTACGATGGACCAAAAAAGATATCTTGTCAAAACAGCTTCTGTGCAATTGCAGGGGTTGCACATACTAATAAGAATTCTCCACTGGGTTTATAGAAAGGCATCTAATACACACCGAACTATCCACATCTCTCCCTCCCCCAGCTACCCACACCCACACTTATGCTTACACAAAAACTGACAACCACACTTTCCCAATAATAGAAGAGAAGGAATTCTTTCATGCGAAGAGAAGAAATACTTGTCCAACACAAATTTACACATATGCTTTCTATTATCAGCTGTAATGCAAAACCAATTCTAATGATATAAGCTGACAGGTACAATGTCTGTGTCAACCAATGTAATCAGAAGAGAAGAGTGGTAAAAGCAAAGAATCATACTCAGCGGCAAAAACTCTTGTTCTGTATCTGAGGTGCTTATCTCTTTTACTTACACCCGAAGTATCAAATGAATAAGCCTGCTTTGGTGGGTGTTTAGAACTGGAGACCATATTTTCATCATCTTCTTCATCATTCAACCTTGTGTTACCTTCTGAAGAATTTGCTGAAAACTGTTCAGTGCTGCTATTGATCACGTAATCTCTAGATGACATAGCAAGTACCTGGCCATAATGACCCAATTTTAGTGAAGTGGAATGTGGATAGAGCAAACAAGCAGAACATGTTCAACTGAAAATTGGGTAAAATTGTGTTTTGGGAAATATCGAGCGAAAGCAACGTTTTTTATTAACTCAGGTTTGAGTTATGTGTCATAAGCATGGGGAGACTGAACAAACATGTTTGGGGCTATGAGGATAGTGATGGACCTAAAGGAGGTTCTCACTTCAGTGATGAATGATGATGGTTGAGAGCATCCCACATCAGTTGTCTAATATAACTAGACAAGAGGATTTACTGTCGTTAAATACTAGAGGACTATTTAATTAAACATAGTTTGACTTGATGTGATGAAAACAACAAAACTTCTAAACGCTCCCTCTGCCAAAGTGAGTAAAAGAACAACTCACTAGCATAGCACTCTGATCAGCGAGAATCAAAGGCTATTTTTATCCTATCCAACACCAATTTCACACAAACGCTTGTACCTTAAGAGTTACCATTGCCTTCCACAGACAAAATGCAATCTAAGCCAGTAAAAGAACAGTTCACTAGCATAGCACTCTGATCTGAGATATAGAGAGGTTATTTTTTATGATTATATATAATCAGAATTAGAGCCCTCCTTTCCTAGAAGCTAACCTATTGCAAACAAACTATATATCAGCTGAGGGGTGGGTGGGGGGACAATTATAGTGAAGAAACATTCTTACCAGTTTCCGACATATTGATATCCAATGTGATGGGCAGGTGGGACAGGATGCATACAGTAATCGCATAATTGTGGACCGCACCAAGTTGGCAATTCTGAGACGAAATGAATGATAGACATCTTAGGGATCAACCCATATAAGAATCTGTGTATCTCGACATTTAAAGTAAAAAATATAACTTTCTTCATCTCGTTTACCTCTCTAATTTGCATTAATAATTAACAAATGTTTGATCTTACCTCTCTTCCCTCCCTTCCTCCCCCTCCTCCTCCTCCTTCCTCTAAGAATTCAACAACGGTCCAAACAACTATGCTATTGGTTAATATATAGACAAGACAGGAAAAATCCCTCCTAACTATTAGACATGGTAAAACTCGGAAAGTCAGCAATCATTAACCTGTTGTTTCAATGTATAGCAATAATCATTCATGCAACAAACTATGATGTTAAACTTTATTTGAAGAATTGTAGTAACTGCCAGTAATCATGCACAACAAATGTTATGTTCTGATGTATATGGTAGATATACCCATCTTAATCTTGACATCTACGATGCAATTAACAAAGTCACCATTTTTTTGTCAGAACTAACAACCATTGCCTGTGAGACATATTCGGAATTCAATTTGATGATAGGAGCACTGTCTTGGCCTTTTGAATCATTTAATTTTATAGTTAAATTGAGAATAATGGCACAACTGCACAGGTAGACAACTATACCAAATCACAAAAGAAAAGATTGCTAACCATCTTAAAAGAAGAAAGAAAGTTATGACTCATTAGTAAGAATACAACCAAGGAAGTATATAATGAATGACTCGATTAAGTGCAGGAACCCTAATAGAGCTCTAAACGAGATGCAGAATAAATTGAAGAAAATATTTTCCTTGAGCGTGGTGCAACACATAAAAAATCAGTTGGAATAGTCAATCGCTTTCTTACTCTGCATCTGTTTCTTCATCCAGCATGTGAAATAAATTCTCCTCTATTTGCTCATGAATTACAGAAGCCTGAAGAAATAACAGCGTATAAGTTATTACAATATAATGCTGAGCAGCACACATCCAGATGATTGAAGAAAAGAACTGCAGGAAAATGAACAGCAACACTTATGGTAAACAGGAATAGCTAAATTTGGGAACTTGGCTGTTTGAAAGATCGAGTGATTTCACCTATTGGTGAATAAATTTTGTGCACACTGAACAGTACTTTACAGTTTGACATTTTTACTGAGTGATAGTAAGAAAGTTATAGCACTAAGATGGAAACAATGAATCTACGGGATATATATCCATAAAACGAGAAATACAAACGGAGAATTTCATACCAACTCACTAACATAATCTACGGGATATATTATCCATAAACGAGAAATACAAACGGACAAGCAACAGCAATGTATCACCTTTATTTGTTCATAGCATCCAGACACAATTACTAAAAATGCATAAGCCAATATATCAACATCTTGCTCTAAGTATTTTTCGAATGAACTCAACTTAGGATTTATGGGCCCTATGTAAAGAAGAAAGAATTATCTGATAAAGTTAGAGCTTACCGAATCCTTTTCTATGAGATGGCGCAGGGTAGATATTGCCAAATGCCTGAGAATGGGCTGCCACCAAGAACAATTACAAATTCAGAAGGGAAAATGGTAACAATACACCTAACATAGGAGAGGAAAAAAGAACATCTAATAAACCAAAGAAGTGCACCTGTCTTGAGGATAGAGTTGGAATAAGAGTCTGTACGTGGGAGTGCACGGAAAGAGCTTGTGGAGCAAAAAGAACAAGTTGCTGAGTAAACCGTATGTTCCTGATGATTAGAGGCCATGGAGTACATGTATCAGCAAGGGAGAAATATAGAAGTATGCCAGTATAATCTCCACAAGATAAGCCACAGATAAAAGGCATGACATACTCTAACAGTGTAGTGGTCTCTTCACAAGAGCTTATCTCTGCAATCACGGACTGAATACACATAGATCACAAAAATGAATTCATCAGAAACTGATAAAACAACCAAAAAATAAAATTAAAATAAAATTAAAAAATTAAAATAAAATAAAAGATAGTTATATTCATCTATGACAGGAAGGTAGGAAATGAATCTTTTTGCAAACACCAGATACAAATTGAGATATTTCAGTAGCATCATTCAGAATATATACAAGTTAACTCAAGCTTTCAGCATTAAATTGAAGGCAGTAAAGAGCAACTACATTATCAGCTAACAAATTCAAGATAGCTCTATCTAATGCCCCTAAAGTTGAAGGAGAACCTAGATCTCACTACACTAACAGAACATAAACGCAATGTTACACAACGATGCTATTCAGCACATTCGGACTGGAAGTGAATTTGCAAACATGTACTTCCCCTGTTCCCCACACGGCTATTAAGCATATGCAGAAGGTACAAGAAATGTAAATAAAACTTATCCACTCCTCCAAACATAGATGGAAACATAAATATTTAAAAAAAAAAGGATAAAAAATATAAATTAAAGAGATTGGCTTTCAAGAAAATCGGATATTATCCTCTCATGTTGTTGCTAGGTGATTGCTTTGAAAAAATGAAAGAAAGTTACCATATAATTTAAAACTTTACTCCCAATTTTTTAATATGTAATCCAAGATAGAATAATTTCCTTACATGGTCATGTACTCATGGGAAACATAAAGAAATTGGCGCAAAATTGAATTAGTGAATTTTCTTCTCATTTTGTTTTAGGTAAATGAAAGAAACATGAGAAATATATATATATATATATAAAAATTAGATTTATGTCACGTGGGTTCAAAGATGAATGATGGATCTTGAGTCAAGGACCAAAATTAACATGAGTTCCAAATGTAGACTACAAATTGTTATAGTGGGATTATTGTGCACATGTCAGGTTGGATATATGCAGCTATTGCTGCTTTTAGCTTCTTACTAACTGCTTTCATAAAGGGTCTCTCAGGGTGGCCTCTCTGCATATAAGGTCAGAATATTGTAATTATTCTTACCCTCTTGAAACTCGACCTTTAAGGATATCCTCACTTGGCTATTATTATCGAGTATCTTGAAAAGATTTCAAAATTGATGTAGTGTGTCTTACCTACAAGCGATAAAAGAGGTTTCAGGTTGTGAAAAGCCGCAAAATGTTGTCCATTTGCTACGGATTGGCAAAAGGACCAAAAGGTAAGTTTTTGCTGCTTTCCTCCGTAAATAAGATATTTAAAGAATAATTCCTTCAAGGCCATGAAATCAGACAAATCAAAGGCCTGAGAGACAGTGAGAGGAGAAAACATGGCTATACAGATCTTTGTAAAAGAATAGCAAAGGATGTAAGGCCCTTAGAGAAAGAGAAACCTGTCGCAGAAAAAAATATGATCTCCACAAAATGTTTGCTACAGCGTATATTAGTAATAAGAGTTATATATGCTTCTATATAGGAAAAATAGTGCAAAGGTATCAAAACATAGCATGAACATGAAAACTACTCCAGTACCTTGCAGCGTGAGAAAAAATTGCTGCCTGGAGCAAGTTCAGGCCCAAGTACAGCAACAATAGCATTTATAAGACGACCAACTCCTTGTTGAAGATCCACCCATCCATTCTCCTCAGAGAGTAAAATCTCCAGCCCAAGATTAAGAGTTGCCTGCAGGACAATTGAAATGGTCATGTATATCCAAGATTCAGGCAATCAACGTATACACACACTAAGAGTACCCTACAGAAATGTCAAAAGATTTCTGCTTTGGACATGCTTCTACACTGAAAAAAAGCAATGCAACTTACCAATCACAATAATTAAAGAAATAATGAAGCATTTAACCATAAGAAAGGGCGATATGGAAAGAAGCTTATTACAGGACAATTTGAAGAACACATCCAATAATACAATATCAGAAACCTGAGACTATGGATTAGAAACTCCTCTATCCCAGAAGAAGAGGTCTTAAGCATTGATCTTTCCGAAAATTATTCCTCTCCAAGAGCAGCAAAATGCAACAAAATGTGCAAAATTGTAAGCCTTCGTTATTGCAAATCTTGAGGTGCATTTTCAATGCAATTATTTGTTTTTATTTCCTACCATACCCTCCTTTCATAATAGTTTAATAAATGCTTTTCTTCTTCCAATACAAAAAGTAAAAGGTACTTGAGTCATTTTATCATGTATGAATTACATTTTTTTATCTATGTGCAAAACTCTAAAATGACACTTATTTAGGAACAGAAGGAGTATTATCTGGAGATAATAAGGATAACTGGTGCCTTTCAAGAATATAGTACCTGAACATGAGATACATATGACAAGCCAGCAGCTTCAATGGTCAAAAGTAGTCCATGCAAGGACCAGATCTGCAATCCAGCAACTGAACTTTTCGCTAGTGCAGAAATTGAACTGACAGTTGCAGGTACCAAACTTGATAGTGCCATACCACCAGCACTGCAGATAACAGAGGCTGAAACATCTTTTGGCATAAAGCATAAGCAATATAAATTTGTTATTTTGGATAAGTAAAAATTGCATTAATAAAAGAAACAGATAGTTACAACCTAAGTAGACCTGAGGTCCTCAAACATTGTGGTGGTGTGCTCCTTTCAAAATTTGTTATTTTAAATCCTTTGTTTTAAGCCTCGGAGTCAAAAGGTTCGCACACTAGGGATCATGTGTTACTAATTTGGGAAATGATTTTCCACAAATCAAAATTGAAAATTTCCAAAGGTTAACCGTTCAATGAGTTAAAATTACCTTTTAGCATCAACGGCAATTCACATAGATATTGTAAAAATGGACTATTTTTACAAGTTTTCTCAAAAGTGATTGGCGACTCTTCAAATTCAACTTGGATTTTCCGCCTTGGGATCCACGCCCTCAGGTTGAGGTCTCAACAATAACCAATGATGCTAGCTGATGACTAACAAATGGAGCTCAGAATATAGTCGACTAAGAATTTGATGTTACACAATAGACCTTGGAATCTAAAAGGTGGGAGACACGAAAAACTGATAACATGATCCTAGTTGCTCCTTGCGCCAGAATTACAAGCAAAATATTTAGATGTCCTCACAAACCCTATCTATCAACAGAGAGAAGGCATAGAAAGAGATTGGGGGATGGGAGGAGGGTTATCATTTCTGAATAGGGAGTGAAAATTTGTGCTTTCTATTTCACCTGCGATGGATGGAACCAAGCGCTAAAGTCATAGAGCCGGCGTAGCTTGCATCTGCTGCACTAGCCAGATCACCTAGAAGAGTCTTTGTCTGGTTAACAAGAGGGACAAAAGAAGAACTATTAGCAAAATAACAACGCTGGATGACGGAATTAAAATCATAAAGTAACTATTGCATAAGAAAATGTGAACTGACCATCCTTGCAGTAAAAGTATCATTTCCTAGGCGAGTTAATAGTCCAAGACCTTCTGAAGATGCTCTACGTAATGATGCAGATATATCACCCTCCGCCAGAATGCTCTATGAAATAGATCCAGTGAATACAGAAATCATACAAAGATGCTTGAACAACGCTAAAATGCAGTGAAGCAACTGGAAAAAGTACCTGAAAGATATTCTGCAGCAAACTTAATATCTCAAACCCCAAAGACTGAGGGCGGAAAGAAACCAGAGCCTGCAGACAATATCCACAACTATGGTTGAAATCAAACCGCAGTGGAGGGGAAGATAGAGTATATTCTATATTTACATAAGAAATACGTTTTGAGAACCTTTAAGCCAGCAAGTAATCCCACACATATGTTGTTGACACTGGCTAAATGCCATGCCTGCTTCCTCCCTGTTTTGAGACATTGCTCAATCACTCCAAGCAGTGACTGCATCCCACCACTATCCTGTAAAAATGCTTTGTGATAAATGAGCATAACAAGTGGTGATAAATCGTTTTTTGAAAGCACAGAAACACTAGCCCAGTTATTACATACCTCAAAAGCAAACATAATCCCAAAACATAGCAGCTTCTGGTTGACCAGCATCTTACTTACAGTCTCCGGCTTCATAGATAGAAACCCCATTTTCAAAGAAATGTTAGCGGCAAACGGTAATAAAAAGGAACTAAGGAAGGGTTATCTAAAATGGGACAGATATAATATACTTCCTCTGTCCCTTAAAGATTGTGAAATTTTCTATTTTGGGATGTCCCAAAATACTTGTCAAGTTTCTAACGGGACAAAGAAAATCTCAACAGTTCTCAATAGCTTTTTTAGATAGAGAAAAATTTATTAAGAAATATACAAAGCTAAGAGGACAAGGAGTCCTCAGAAAGGCTTGGTACAAAAGCCTTTCATATTACACATCACCGCAGTGCCTGTGAAGATCTGTAAGACAATACAATAAATGATGTTCCCTTGTCTTTTTCCTTACCCTAAACTTGACAATCTTTAAGGGATGGACAGAGTAAGAATAAGTCTCCAGGTCATTAGGTTGAAACGAAGTTATATTAAATTGAGATTAAAGGTTCTCAGACCACTTTTTGTTTCTCACAAATAACCCTCAGTACGCCTCTCACTCTCTTTTCTCCCTCTTCCATCCCAGATATTCTCCCTACCCAAAACTCTAATCTCCAAGCTGCAGATTACTAGAGGGACAGTTGGAGATACAAAGGAACCAGCACCTGCCCAGCCCGGCAGCAAGGGCCCAGAGGCCATTTCCCCCCCTTCATTTGGAGATTTTGGTTTAATAGGGAAATGCCAAAGCCACTTACCAAGCAAGGAAATGTTTTTAGACACCAAACGTAACACCCTAATCGCTAACACAGGTTGTTGATGCTACCAATATTGACTTTTCTAGTTGAGGACTGGTCAGGACCACCACAAGTCTTTCCATCATGATTTGTCCTCACTCCCATGCTCCCTAAAAACTTCCCAAGAGGTCACCCATCCCAATATTACTGTAGGCAAGCACACTACGGAGTTTATTGGGTTTGAGCTCCCTTTAAAGAAGATGCATCAATCCACTTAAACTATCCTCAACCAGGAAGCGAATATCGATAGAACCAGTCTATGTTGGAGGCTGGGGTGTTACACCAAATTACCTAGACTGAGTTCCCCCATTTCCATAGGCTTACACACTAACCCAAGCAACCAAATGACCCTCATGCTCTCACCACTCCCCAACCAAAGGAAGTCACTCATGATACACCAAACCACAATATATTTTTCAATTTCTTTTATCAAACGTTTGTTTGACCACATACATCATTTGATAATTATTTATCTTCACAGGACAAGTTTAGACTTCCACCCTCAAAAACATAAAATTACCCATATCACAGACAGCAAAACAATGATGGAAAGAAAAGGCTTAACTGGCTGAAGATGAACTCAATTGATTGCTGGTGCACAAAAAATAACTATCCAACTGAATGCTAGTACCCAGAAAAAGTTTACAAAGAAAAGGGTTACCTGTGGAAAACTAGAAAGTTCAGGGTCCCAAACACAGGGCATCAGACCATCTTTTCCACCCTCAAAAGCACGAAGCTCATCTTCAAACCAGTCCCTAGATGATCAGAATCAACAACAATGAAATAGCCATAACACATCCCAAGAGAGGACTATTATGAATATGATAAACTTTATTTATGATAAAGAAAAATTGTATTAATGACAGGAAAAATTATATTATGAATATGATAAACTAATGTAGCATTGAATGTGAGATCGCATAAAGATAATACCAATCTTTAGGCCGTTTATTTTTTACCTTTTGATTTTTTTTATTTTTCTTTTGTTGGTAAAACTGTAATTCTATTACAACGTATTTAACAAATTATAACACCCAGATGTTTCTCTGTCTAAATACACCAGATGAGGCCAAGCATAGCACATCTCCAGCGGATGCTCCCCTCCCCTCTTAGAACCGAAACCTCTGTAACCAACTTGGAACATCACAAGTAAGTTGGCTGGGCAGACCCAACTCTCACCAAAGATACCAAACAATCATTGCCAAGCACACCACACCCAAAAGAACAATGCAGGAATAGGTGCTCATTGGTCTCCGCACACGTATGACACATCATGCATGCATCAGACAACAGCACTTCGAAAGGCTTCTACAATATCTTCTGCTCGTTTAAGCCTGAAGCCATTGTAGCTAATCTGAAGCAACATCAACAGAAAAAGGACAAGTCCAACATTCCCCAAAGAGCCCAGAGAATTGTTGCCAATACTACTCACTAATGCATAATGTATAAATGGTCATTGGCCTTCCCAATCCTGAAACACATCATTCAAACATCCAACAGGATCATCTTGTGTGGCCTCCATCTCTGCCACATATTATAGGTGTCGATTCTATTAAGAAACGAAGTGCAAGCAAGAGAGCAATCCTTCACTCCCAGACTCTCACATAGGGTAAGGGGCGATGAGCTCAAGACTAGGTTATATGACCAAGACCAGATATCTCAAACCCTCTTTCTCATGGACTTCAAAACCCCATGTGCAGTAGTATACTTTTGGCAAATTTCTTTGGGGTCAAGCTAGTATGATCTAGAAAAGGCAAATCTCCTTGCTACCAATATTAGGCAAAGATCAGGGCTAACCCATGACAGTGACATGTAGAGAGGTAACTCCTGAGATGTCTTCAAAGTAAAATTCAATAAAAGAAAAATGGTAAAGGACAATTNCCCCCCCCCCCCCCCCCCCCCCCCCCCCCCCCCCCCCCAAGGATTATAAAAGAAATAGTGCCAGTATTTGTAATAAAATGTGATGATAAAAATAAGAGATAAATACACAAACAAGTGAATACATAGAAGATGACAAACAGAAAGAGTTCAGAAGTAGGGGAAACTAAAACAAAAACATGACGGAATAGTATAAAAATAATGATGCATAAAGCTGAACACCTTCCAGGAATCCAGGGCCCCAACCAAGCATCTCTTTTGTCTAACAGCAATCTCAAGCATGAGCTCTCCTCGTAAGCAGCAGGATCTCTATGATAAATGTACATAAAGACAAGCTGTTAAAGTCAAACCCAATTTAATTTGGAAACAAAAGCATATGTAAAGCATGAATTATTACATTGAGAACAGGAAAAGTAACATTTCATACGAATTCCAGCTGGATGCATTACCTAAATGGCGCAGTGCATATTTGGAGAAGTTTGGGATGATCAGTTTTATATGCCATTGGATCAGAGAGAGACTGAAATGCTATTAATGTCCTTATGATGAGAACATCCATGCCAGGTTTTGTGCCAGGAAGGTCCTTGGCAGCTATAAATGATATATGTGATAACGCACTGCTCACCATCACAAATTAGAAACAGAATAGCCGACATCAAGGATAGAGCAAAAGTGAAAATAGCCTTGTTCACAAGTAGAAAACTATTACCTGCTAAGATATACTAGCACTGGTTGAATTAGAATGCCGCTGTTCACAGCTTGAGGAGAAACAAAACATCTAATAAATGCTGCAAGTGCATCAATAGCAGCAGACAATACACTGCAAAGACAACATCCAATCCAACTTCAATAAGGCTTCAGTACAATTACCTGAACTCTTCAGAAACATTTTTTTCAATAATGCTTCAGTGCAATTACCCTGAACTCTTCAAAAACACTACCAGTTGTAACAAATAGGCTTCAATGTAGGCAGGGACCCTTAATCTCACAACAGAGATTAGAGACCTGAACCCCCAAGGTGAGTTGGCTGAGCAGTGAGGTGTCTCCTAAGGCTTGAGAAGAAGTCACTCTTTCATAACCATATGGAAGACTTTCCCATGCTTAAGTTCTTTCCTTCTCAAAGCAAGAATCTCTAAATGTAATACCCCACTTGCCTCTTCGAGCGTAGGTGTCACCAGGAAATGCTTCTCTATCTCAGTATTTATTCCACAAATCACTACAAGCCTTCCGAGCATGTCTTGTCCTCACTCAAATGCTCTCCGAGAGACTTCCTAGGAGGTCACTCATCCTTAGGGTACTCCAAGTCAAGCACGCTGAATTATGGAGTTTCTTAGGTTTGACCTCCCTGAAAAAGAGCCTAGGTCAGCCACTTAGCTGCGGTGGTTTCTAGGGCTAGATGAGGGCCCAAAGCACAACGACAGCATTGCATTTTTAAATAGATAGGTTTCTAACACCCAAAGGCACCACATCAGGAGATTATGAGAATTGTGATGGGTTTATAAGTAATGTAGTCCTCCTGCTTAAACAATAAGGTCTTCCCCTTTTGAGCTTAAGTGGTCGCTTTTATAGCCCCATTAGGTGAGTTTCCATGATAGTGGGTTACTTTAGTGTTGGGTTGGATTATTACAATAGTAATTTAGCCATGTTTCATTTTCTGGTCATGTTCATGGGCTCTCCAAGAGCAACATTCAATAGAACTGGGCAATTCTAGTGTCTTCTTCATATAGCTTTCCCTATTTTCTCTCTCTACAGCTACAAGAACTGGGAGTGCATTATCTGCTATTCTTTGGCGCCTCAGGTTGGAGCAAAATTTAGGGATATTTTCTGGGGTCTACAAGTCCTTTGATTTTGCGTGGGAAGGGGTGGTATATTTGGCTTTGCTTTGGGCCAAGGCCACGGTGGCCTTTAAGCGAATTCCCCTCACTGACATCCAACGACATTGTGGTGAATTGTAATTAGCAATTCTTTGTGTAATTACATATCTCGTGAAGACTCCTTGTCCTCTTAGTTTGTGTTTACTGTTCATTACTTTTGATTAAAAAAGAATTCCTATATGAAAAAAACAGAACTAAAAGTGCTTTCCTCAGCCACAAGCACAGACAAATGGACAAATATGTCATCAAATAACTCAAGCCTACAAGGATGCCGTTCAAAGTTTTAGATAGGCAAAATAGTTTTCAATTGGCTCACCGTATTTTGGATGTCAAATCTCCACTTTGCCTAATTTCAAGTTCTGGATTTCCACTAAATAGGGGAGCCCATAAAGAAAGAATATCAAAGACTTGATCTTCAAGTTCCTACATGCACAAAGAATTAATACAATTGATACAATTAGCAAAAACTTCAGATGATCCAGTAGGGATGAAATAAACAGCACAAACCTCCTTAGGAATAGAGGCCACAAGTGATGCTAAAAGTAACCATCCAGCTTCTTTCACAACTGTTGCAGCGACAGGGTTCCTACTGGATTCTGTCAGCATTTTCTTGGAAACTTCAAGCACCGAGTGAGGAAGTCTAGACATTACAATATCCAATTTATTCTCTCAAGCTGATATACATGTATTCTCATATGACAATAAAAATGACACAAGTCTAACTATATCAACAATGGAAAGTCACTCATGTTACTATAGTCAACGATGAAAAGTAACAATTTTTTTTTTTTTTTGACAATAGAAATTTGTATTAAACCAAAATGGAGAAAAATAGTTACAAGCTAAGAGGACAAGGAGTCCTCAAGAGAGCTAGGTACAAAAGAATCACTAATTACAGGTCACCCCAATGTCGCTGAATATCAGTGAGAATCACTCTCTTAAAAGCCCCGACATTGGCCCAAAGGGAAGCCATATAGACCATCCGATCCCACACAAAAGCAATAGGCTTCGAAGTTCCAGTAAAAATACAAGAAATCCGCTCCAACCAGATGCACCAAAGAATGGCGAAGAGAGCAAAACGCCATAACACCTTATTCTCCTTACCCCCTCCAAAACCAACATAGCAGGCCAACAAGTGATGAGTGAGCGAGGAGGGGCAAATGAAGCACTCTCCCATAATGCCAAAAAGCCCGGGCAAACTGACAATGTAAAAACAGATGAAGGCCCGTCTCACTAGCACAATGGCAAAGGACACAAATATCCGAGAGTAGGGCCTATCCAGGCCTCCTACGCTATAGCACATCATGAGTATTCACATTGCCCAATGCAAAGGGAAAAGGAACAATATTATAGATCAAGTTCATGAGATATCACCAAGGATGGTATGCTCATACCAGAATAAAAGGGTAATATAAAGGACAATATGCCTTTGGTTTGAACGGAGTATACGAATCTTTTCCGGGATTGCCAAACCTCTTGGATTTGTCTGGGATCGAGTGGTGTACTTGGCTTCTTTATGGGCCAAAGCTTATGGGGCTTTCAAGGAGTTGCCCACTTGCAGCTCACTAACATTCACCGTCATTGGGGCAACTTGTAATTTGATTTACTTTTGATAAAGCCTTGTCCTTTCAGCTTTTAATTATTACTTTTCCTTCATTAATTAAAAAATTTCTTATCTAAAAGAATAAACATATGAAAGGGTGAAGATGAACTTGCTAAGCTAGGGTCTGAAGGCAGCTGTGGACACTGAGTGAGCTTCAGCAAAGTTTACCTTAGTAACTTTATGTAAAGAACAACAAAGCAATAAAAATTTTCTAAAAAGGGAGATGACTTTTCCCAAGCCAGTCAATTACCATGCAATACACAGAAAATGGTTGAAGACAGAACAAATGTCTCAGCAAAAACAGGCAAAAGAAACCTGCAATAAAAAAGAATGAAAACACCATATTCCAAAATGAACTACGCATGCAACAGAATTACAATCTACGTCTTATCTGGGATGGATTGAAACATTTCTTGTCTTTTTTTTTCCAATAACATGGGTGTCCGAGCTTTGCCCGACTAACCCCATGGGCCCTGAAATTAACGGCCAGGAAAACCTCTAGTGGCCCTAAAGGGACTCGAATTAGGGACCTCAGGATATAAACATTTATTCTCAGTATCTCCGAGTATGTAATAAGGAACATGATTACAAGGACTAAGGACGGTTCAACTTTCCACCATGAACAAAATCAAGGGCTAAGAACACAATCATCACGCCCTCATCCTATTGAATATGATTTTATCTACAAAATCAAGAACGACCAGCTGTTTGTATTGGGGCAGTTCACTCAAAGCCTCAAACTACACAATAGCCTCAAAAGAAATCGCGTAAACTTCTGATCTGACGAAGCTTTACCTAAAAACTTCATAGTGTCCTTTCTTTCCACGCGCACCACTGGATTGCCAAAGCTACCAACTTCCAAATTTATAGGGACCCAACCCTTTTTCATCCTTTGCATTTTGCAAACCACCAATAAATATTTGGCCTCACGAGGTCGAACCCAAAACAAAGATATATCAAATGCCAAAGAGAGAAAACCCAAGGGCAGAGGACAAGGAAAAGATCAATTAAGTCTTCCCCCTCTTCTCAAACTACACCTTCAGGCTTTGACTAATGTTTTCTCCTCCTAAGAAAACTTTCCATACGTATCTTATCTTTCATAGCTGCCCAAGCAAACAAGAGATTCCACAATATGAGTCAAAAAGAAGAAATGGGAAAAGGAATGCCTCAAGAATCTTTATCTTCATTATTTAAGAGCACAGAAGTAACTGCAAATAAAAATTGTACATATAGCAATGACAAATAAAAGCACAGAAGTAAATTGAACAAGCCCATACTCAACTTCAAAGACCCCATCGAATTAGAAAATCAATAAACCAACTACATGCGATCCAATAATGGGACTAAGCATTACCTGGCTGGATAACCAAGAGGTAGCTTCGGTGAAATAGAAACTAGAGCCGCAAGTAATGTGGCTTGCCCATGCAACGAATCAAGGTCATCTTTAAAATTGTTTCCCTACAGAAGAAAAATTAATATTGAGAAGTTTGGCACATATTTTCCACTTAGTACAGACTTTCGGGGAAAAAATTGGTAATTTGGAAAGAAAAATCCACATATAAGTAAAAACATGTGCTTAACTAGTATTAAGCAATGCATAATGGAGAACTCTGTTATGTGTATATGCAATTGCTAACTTTCTAGCTCAGCTACATGCGTGCATGCTAAATTGGCCTCAAGCAGTAATTACCTCCCCATAGAGGCCAATCTGTACAAGATTTCAGCAGAATATGTGATGTCATCCTCAACTAGCTTGACAAGTATACAATATGCTAGAACATGTCTCAAGTCTAACCTTTTCAAATGAAACACTTTCTCTCAAGGCAGTTAGTGTTGTCACACCATAAGAAACCAAACCGCTGACACAGGTAGGATCAACTTCAGCGAATGCCCGCAGCGTCAGAGCAGCCTCCACCCGCACCTAGTAGTAAGCATGCAAATTGCACAATTTTTGCAAAATAGAAAAATGAATCAGACTAATGTAAAGACTGCTAGATATGTGTACTGAAAAGGCACATAAACAAGCCAAGAAATAAATAGAGAAGCACAGAGGAGGAGAAATTCATAAAAGAATTCCGGTAATATATAGTGCTCTTGCAATGGCTTCTAAGACATCAGAAATAACCGATGACTAATAGCTTAATTACCCCAAGTAGTTTCACGGTAGACTGTTGTCACTTCAGTCAACCAGATACATGTGAAAGTTAACATTCTTGGATCCTTTTACTCCCTTCATCCCAAAATGAACTTGGCATTTACGTTTTGCACGGAGTTTATGAGTAAAAAATTTGGACAAGATTATCCTTAATTGCAAGTGAGTGAGGAAAGGAGAGAGAGTGAGGGTGTGGGTGTGGGAGGGGGTTTTTGTGTCATCTGAGTACGAAAATTGACCCAAAAAGGAAATGCTCATATCAATTTGGGATGGACAAAAAAGGAAAATGCCAAGATTAATTTGAGATGGAGGGAGTACAAAGGAAAATACATTAATAAATCTGGAAATTGCAATCTATGAAGAAAAGGAGTCCTTAAAAAGGTCTAATTACAGGTTTGTCCAATACCTCTCAATTTGTTCGATGAGGACACCTAGCCCCCTCCCCCAACTGCCCTAGCCCACAAAGAAGCCAATACATTACTCGAACCCAAACATAATCTGGTGGTTGACCTAAAAATTCAACCCTTCTCAATAGTCAGATGTATTAGGAATTTGTCAATGCTCAAAAGTTAAATTTGCATAATAACTTTATTTTTTGAAAATTATATTATCTACTAATTACCTGTGCCTTCATTAATTCAGAACATTCTCCTTTTTATACCTTTATATTTCAAAAATGGAAGCATATCTACAATGATGTGTATAGCATACAAGTGCAAGGTGACTTGCTTCTGATAATGAAATTTACTTTATTAAATTAATATAAAATGTGGGCATCTGATTCATGAAGTTCAACTCATTCAGACATCTCAATCATCAATCATCATACAATGTATCACACATGTAGATCAGCTCTATATGTAGGGACTTTACAAAAAAATTATCACCATGCCTTGCAAATATTTATATAGTGAAAGTTTCTTCTATAAACAAGTGCAAACATAAAATCTTCAGAACCGAGGAGGAAGAGATTCAAAGGATATCAAGAGCTTACAAGCTGTGAAGGGTGTGATAGTGCAGCAACAATAGTGTCATCAAGAACTTCCCTGAACTCCACTGGAACCTACACATGGCAAATAAAAATAGATACCTTTTTAAAATCGAAAAACTCGGAAGTTTAGGACGTGTTCAGTTCAAGAAAATAATAACAGTTTTCATTTTAAGAATTGGAATTTTCTTCGAAATCTGTGTTTTCCAATGTGGAAAATTTTGGAGAACTGTATGTTTTTTTATAAAGGAAAACTATAGAAAACTGCTTTGGGTTGTTTTCCAAGGTCTAGTTATAAAGCAGAAAGTGCCACAATTTGTTTGAACAGAACACACCCTTAGGGTTGTGAACAGGCATTTCATTTGTCAACTCAAAACCGCAGTGGTCAAACTAAAACCTGAACATAATCTAAAATATACACGTAAAATTGGTAAAGACCTGAACACTGACCGGAAATTAAGGTTTTGAAAGCATTTATCAACACGAACCCAAAGTTCACTGACACGGCCAGCAAATTTGTCCGGTTTAGCTTCTATATATTCAATATTAACATAATGATGGAAAATAAAAACAAAAACATATATATATATATATATATATATATATATATATATATATATGCTATAGCATTTATCCACCAAAGGAAAGAAAAAATATTAGCACTTGTCTGCCTATAGAAACTTTGCAAAATATTTTGAAAAATAATCATCACCTTTACTTGTTGAAAAACCCAATCAAAATGCATTTAACGTCACAAACGAGACAAAAATAAAAATGCATCCAATAGCTAAAGCTCACCTCCCCTAGCGTTTTTAAAGTATATGACAAGGTACGCAGAGCAGCAACTTTCATTGATGGGCTAATATCAGGTGATTGAAGCTGCAACTTGCCAAAAAAATATATAATCATGAGAATACTGATGTAAAAGTAAACAAACACCAATGACTTCATTTCACAATCTTACAATTAAAGCAAACCTGCTTTCCCATAACGACTAAAAAGCTCCTTTGAGTAGGTTCAGTCATCTCATCTACCACACCAACCCTAAGAATATATAGAACACATGCCTTCAAAAACCCATAGATATATTAGTGAGTAGCATAATGTAAGAAAAGAAGAGGGGAAGAAAAAGAAAAGGAAGCAAGCATTACCAACTTGCTTAACTTTATTAAGAATACTTCTCACTAGTGTGCCAGAACTATGTCGCATACAATCATTTTACACAACAGGAAACCCCTATGAAACTTCATTAGGAGTAAAAGAGGACAAATGTCTGATCCAAACATTGATTTTCACTACATCATCTTTCTTATTGAATTCATTTACTCACAAGTCACAAGCATCTCTCTCAGTCTCAGACTTTGCCTTACACTAGATTTGCACGTCATAATTGGAGGATCTTTCAGGAATAGAAGCTTCCTCTGAGAACACGTTGAAAACATGAAGCAGAGATCTTCACAGCCATCCGAAGACCTATTATATGATCTTCCATGTTACTTCCCAAACCACCAAATGTCATCCAGCTTCAACTCTCTGTCATATTCCCATATTCCAATTCATGACTGTGCGAACAGATAGTATTTACACTGGGATATTGCACGTGAGGCACAGAAAAACTTTTACAAAGTTCCAAAGGCATAGCTCCTATTAGCAATTGTTACTTTTCTTATAACTTCTAAGTTCCTTCTACCAACATTTGTCCATGGTACTGGAAACATTGAAATGAAACCGTTTCATGACCAATTGACCAAATCCTGCTTGTGCAGATAGAATTCTCTTGGCAATCGGTACACATAGTCAGTACAATGTTCTGTTAGTTATACCCAATTAACAGGGAAACTTTTTGCAGGAAAAAAAAAAAAAAAGAAAAAAGAAAAAAAAAATTAAGCATCCTTTTATAAGATTCACCAAGAGTATACAATTTTTTTTTCTTTTCTTTTCTTTTTTTTTTTTTGTCTTTTTGTGCTTTCGAATAGCTGTGGCATTTCACAGCTAAATGTTCAAGAGGAATACTGGTTTCTTATTTTAAACAACATTCACCAAGATCATATTGCAAAAGAAAACACCAGGAGAGAATCTAATTAGCAGGTTTGAGGGAAATTACCAGCGCTTGTGCATCACCAGATGTATCCGCTCGAAGCATGTCTAGTACTTGCAAAGCATAATCATGAAGATCACTGTCGGGATGCAGATACTTGAGAAGAATGGCCTGAAATGTCCAAGTTTAAACGTTAACTCACACACTGTAGCACAACATCACAGAATGTAAATCAAACAAATGGTAAGGAAAAATTAGGAAATATTGAAAGCACATACATTGGATAAGTAAAAGTTACCATGCAGCTGTCTATGTAAACCATTTGACCTCATTCTTTTCTGAGTTAATAATTCAAATAGCTAAACTAGCCATCTCTTATTCATTCATATTAAGGCCTTTAAGGGATAAAATGTTTGGTTCACCTTACCTAGCTTTGTTTGTCTGTGTGTCAGCTAAGATCATCTTCATTAATTAGGGTTACTTTGGGTATAGTTCTAGGAGGCCTTTTTTTGGTATCTTGTTGTCAAGACTCAAGAAAATATTAGGAAACTAGGCAGTTCGAATAGGGCGCATTTCCTCTAGGTGGACACATTTATCTTCTTAAGTCTCGTTTTTTTTTTTTTTTTTAGATAAGGAAAATAACTATGTTAAAAGTAAAAGAAAACAAGTGGAGGACAAGATGTCCTCAATACAGTAAGATCAATATAACAAGGCCCTCCAATCCCTCTTTACATCAGTCAAAAGGACTCCTGGAAATATCCTATTGGCAAAAACCCACAAAGAAGCCATAAAAGCTATCTAAATCCCAGAACGAATCCACCAGAACATATTGATCGGGAAACACTCGATTATTCCACTCGAGCCAAATAAACCAAACCAGGGCAAACATAGCACAACGCCCTCGTTCTGCAAATATATCCTTCACTAGCTCACTCCAATCCCCAAAATTGTATTTCTCACGTTTCCTCTTTGTTGCTTTCCTTTGTTGGATAAAAGTTGTCAATAGGGGTCAGATTGGGCTCTGGGAAGAGCTTTGGAAAACTGAGTAGCCTTTTCTCCTCCTTTTTCATGTACTTAACAATTACCATCTATCCATCTTTTGTCATGTAACATTTAACACTTACCCGAATTGCTGCCCACTTTTAGTAGGTGAATCATAAATGGTGGCATATACTCCTAGTATTTCAGTTTCAAATGAAACTCAGGATTTAAAATTGAGTAACTGTTAAGTTTACTGTGTACATTGAAATCTACTTCTTTTTCTAACTCTCAGGATATGAGAGTGAGGAAGGCAAACCTTTCTATCCATGAACACTTATAAAAGACCTCTCTTTCTCTGCTTCTAGGTAGTACACCCAAAAAAAAAAAAGAAAAAAAAAAAAAAAAAAGCACAGCCTCATTTCAGATCAAAGCTTATAAAGTTTTCAAGCTAACTCAGTGCTACATGTTTTAGCTCCAAAAT
>BSSO01000078.1:0-50338 GCA_030267885.1 Mesembryanthemum crystallinum | reverse complement strand
AGGTGGTTATTTTAAAAAAGATATAACAAATTTGGTTCTTTTAAAACACCCTACTATTAAAGGTGGTTAAACTCAATTTTTGCTAATAATAATAATAATAGTAATTAATAAAAGTAAAATAATAATAATAATAATAATAATAATAATAATAGAAGGGCCCATAGAAGGGGTTGCTCTGATACCAACTGTAACAATCCAACCCAACTACCGCCACAACACAACCCACGACGATGGGAAGTCCCCCAATGGGCCCATAGAAGGGGCCACTTAAGCCCAAAAGGGGAAAGCCTTGTTGTTTAAGTGGTTGGATTTCATCACTTATAAACCAATCTCAATCCTCACATTTTTTCGATGTGGGACTTGGGGTGTTACAATAGTAGTGAATACTGTCATTATATTAACGGATGGTTATTATTAGCTGATAGTTATAATAGCCTAAACAAGCCACACCAGTCACATGCCACCTCAATAGCAATCTATATCAATTTTTTTAAAAGTTAGCTTATGGGATGCCAAATAATTAATCCAACTAGCGGCTACCAAACATCTTTTTAGAGGGACATTAGCAAGTTGAAATGAATACATAAGTTTCTTGGTTGAATTACTATTTAATCAAGGTAACGTTTTTTGCTTTTTCTGTTAAAAGGAACTCCATTCTATTTTATTCCTAAATACAATCTTGGTCGATACTTTGAAAAAAATAAAAAAATAAATAAAATTATATGCACAGTGCACTTGAACTAGTGAGATAATCATTTTATTAAGTTATTAAGTAGTAGGTTTATTGGTTGAGTTGCTGACCTGTTATTGTATTGGCTATTGAGATGGATGATACAACAAACATTTGTACTTCATTGACAAGGAAAAGTGTGGCAAACTTAAAAGCATATTCGCAATGCTATGAGATGAGATTGAGGTTCTTAGAATTTGAAACTATTCGAATTTCTTGTGTGGCCCAAACCAATACAATCCCCAAAATTGAATCAATTACTAATATTTAATTTGGTCTATTAATCGAATTAAGCTCCATAATAAGGTTCTGGTTATGGTTCAATGTGATCACTTGCTTCTTTTCTCCTTTGTTGGCTTGGCTAAGTATTGATTCGCCATTGCCACTTTACATGCTCTTTGTAAGCCTTTCAAAGCACGTTCAAAGTAGGAGTAGTTACCTAATATTTTTTTTTTATGGTGCTTGTAAGAAGGAACTTCCTTCCTCCTTGAGCGTGGCTAAAGGGCACCTCCTAAAGCACGGCCTCGGATATTCCACGAATAAATTCGTGTAGGTGCTCCCCATGAGGCTTGAAGTTACCTAATATATTAAGTATTACATTCATAATTAATATTCATAAAAAGATAGATACACCAACGTATGCCAAGTTTAATTTGACATTTTCTTGTTATAAAAGTGTTAAAAAGTAGAAGATTTAGGTTGTATAATACTGTAAACTTTTGGCATCATTTTGCCATATACTGCGTTGTTTATAGTTCACTTAATTCATTTTAATTTACTTTGTTTAATTTAGTACAATTTTGATTTGAGAACAAAGGGAGTATAAAATCATTGGGCGCTGTCTCTATTTAATACTTTATATTTCCAACCTCATTTGATTTCTTAGGAATTCGTAGGAGAAGAAAAGTGAATGAAAAAGAAAAAAGGGAGTATAAAATCATAGGGCGCTGTCTCTATTTAAGACTTTATATTTCTAACCCCATTTGATTTCTTAGGAATTCGTAGGAGAAGAAAAGTGAATGAAAAAGAAGAAAGGGAATAATGATTTGTAAAGCAGAAACTCATCATCTATCTATATCTATATACTACTAAAACAGATACATGTCATATTCTGATGAAATTTTTTTCCTCCAAAATGATTTATGACATCATCAATATATATATTTTTTTTCAGAATAACTAAGGTAGTATTTCATGAGAGAAATCTATGGAGAAATTTTTTCCCTCCCCTACTTTCACTCAACCAACTTTATCATCTTTACTTTTTAAACCCCTGTTTTACTCTCAAAAAAGTGATAAGAAATAAAAATTTACCTTGACTATTCTTTTTTTTTTTTTTTGAGTAAAACATATTCTTCACTTTTTTTGGCTGGCTTCTCTTTCTCCATTAACAAATTAAATCAATGGTGATTCATGAATAGTAATTCCCATTGAAGTTCAAAATTGGAGATTACAAAACAAAGATTACTGAGTTTGTTAGACTTAATAATACTGGTTCCATTGTAGCAGCCATTTTATAGTATATGCCTCTCACTCAGTTTGATCAGCCCAATCAGAAAAGAATGACTTCAAATACAAATCCTCCCATTCTGGAGTCGTCCTTAATTTGTTGTGTTTGAGTTTTTGTTCTATCTTTTGTTTGCTTCATTACAGAGATGAACAAGCTTAGAACTCGATTTTTTTTTTTTTTTTTTTTTTTTTTTTTTTGAAGTACAAAATTTTGTGTATGTATGTGTCTATCTATCTTTGTTACAGTTACAATTCTTTGTCTTGCAGCTGATCTTTAGAATTTGGGAATCACGCAGTTCAGCAAATCGTGTTGATCACCATCAGAATTTGATGAACAATTATCAAGGTTCTTTTCTCTATTTAAATTTCTAATTATGTTTCACAATTTAGATGTTAAATTCATATGTGTGAGCAATATAGTGGCACACCACATGATTTCTTTAGATGTTTTACACTAAGGATTTCACCTGACCAGTTGGAATATTTCGATAATTATATATTCAATTCTGAAATTCTTATCCCCACAATGTAACCTATTGACAGTGAGTCTTATATAAATTGTAGGGTTTTTGTTTGGTTATGATGTTCTATAGGAAAGTGAATGAGAGGTTGAAGAAGCTTACGTATATTAGGTTGTTCATTTACGTACTATCATACCTTCCAGTTGTTTTTTTAAAAAGGACTTTCTTCTTCCTTCCAAACCATTTAAGAGTTTACAACAAACTAATCTCTTAGAAAAAAAATTGAACGGTTTTCTATAGTTGGTATGTGGTTACCATTACTTTTTTTCTACAGCTAAATATTTTTCTCGAAAATGGACATGTCATTATAAGATATTTATTTTCTACTGATTAAAATTTTCTCAGAAAGTAGTCGGTTGGCAAGTGTATCCATCAACAGCACCAATTAAGTAAAAATAAAAGGATCTCTTCGCATGAGGTAATGCAATATAAAACCATTGGAAATACTATTTTCAAAAGTATGTGGCGATTATAATAATTTTGTAAATAAGGGGGTTTGTGACGATTCACCTTTACATTGTAATATGCTAACAAAAAAAAAAAAAAAAATCTTGTGTAGTGTATTTTGTGTTGGTTTTGTAAGGTGAAGTATCTAGAGATGGTTCATAGCATCACTACTTCCATGAATCTTTCCTCTACGAATATGAGTTGGTTTAGTATATTGTATTACATTGACATTGATGTACATATATATATATATATTTTTTTTTTTTTTTTGCTTCACACGAAGGGTATCACCGTCGACAACGATGACTATTCCTCGCTTTGGCTTGTAGGCACCTCAAAAGGTGTACTTAGTAGTTATCTTATGGGTTTGATGCATAATTTGTGGTGATACAAACATCTAAAAAAAAAAAAAAAATCTAGATGCATATCTTTTTGGCAAAATCACTCTAAATAATTCCAAATTTCAACGATGTGCCAATAATAATCCCAATATGAGAATTCCTAATAAATAATCCAAAGTTTGGCCTTGTGTGCCAATAATGTACCAAAATTTAACACCGTTAGTAATCCGTTAAGTATGGGTATAAGTGAGTATTTTTTCTTTTTTCAAAATTCAATATTTTGTAGTTTTAGAAATAAAATATGGGTTTTTTCTATGAGGGGGAAATATGGGTAGTTTAATTAGCAGGTTAAGTAAATTGACTAAAAAAATTAAATAAATAAATGTAAAGCAAGAAATGAAGAATTGGGTGAAGTACATGACGTTTTCTAATTGACATGGTGGGGACTTAACGATTGACATGGTGGGGAGGGTTTTTTTTTCCGGAAGAAAAGGTGGGGAGGGTTGTTTTAGCTGAAAGTCTGAAAGTATTAACCTACCGATCATCAACAAAGAAAATAAACCAAAATAATACTCCACTGTAAAATGAAAATTTTGATAATAGATAATTTTAGCAAGGATTTATCTCACATAAAAAGATGATGTTGAAACTGATGTGAGTGCATAATGAAGAAAGTGATGAAAAATTTAGAACGGGTATGGAAGATAGCAAAAACGATCAGAGGGAGAAAGTAAGGAGGAAGGAGGGAAAAAATATGAGAGAAAAAGAAATTGATGTAATATTTTTATTTCTTAAATTACAAAATATTGAGTTTTGATTTTATTTTGGTGAGAAACACACTTACTTTGCAGCTTTACTTAACGGATGACTAACGGTGTTAAATTTAGGTGCATTATTAGCACACAAGGTCAAACTTTGGATTATTCATTGGAACTTCTCATATTGGGATTATTATTGGCACATCGTTGAAACTTGAGATTATTTAGAGTGATTTTGCCTATCTTTTTTACCCAACAGTCCAAAATTATCATTTTTTTTCGCCAAGAAGTATCATTGTTTTGACAAAAATCATCTAACCTTATTCGTTCACATTAAAGACTCACTATTAGAATGTACACTTCAATAGAGACCTCTTCAATTTATTTTAATTTCTCGAAAAACTATAGCTACAAAACCATTTTGATATAAATAATAATATTTAACTCATTTTTTTTTTATTGAACCTGTGCATTGCACGGGCACTAACCTAGTTCTAGATTACAAGCCGAACGACATTGACTCGTATAAGCCCATATACCTAACTTAACTAAAAAAAAAACCATCTTTTATTTTGTATTGGGCTGGATTTCAAAGAAAGGGCTACACAAAAGTTGATGTTGGGTTGGCCCAATTTTATCGAAGCAAAAATCTTTGTCGAAAACCTCAAACGTCGTTCAATTTATCGAGTGGGTAAAACTCGAATCAATGGCGTCCCTTAACCTTACGTCTTTCATCGTCGATAGAAAGGAAAAACAAAAAAAACAGACCTCGGAATTTCTTCTTCTCCAAGAATCCCTCTTTCATCTCTTTATTATCTCCACCCTCTCAAATTCATCTCCTAAATTCAACTCAATCCCATCTGTTTTCTGCAATTAGGGCAACAAAAAGAACAATTGTTGAGGGTTGAGTTTTTGGGATTTGAATAAAAATGGGGAGTTCAGATACGAAGTTTCTGCAAGAGCTGGTGTTATATGCAGCAAGTGCAGCGCTTAGCTGCTTGGTTTTATTTGCTGGGCTTAAACATCTTGACCCAAATCGTGAAGCGTCTAAAAAGGCACTTGAGCATAAGAAAGAGATTGCTAAGCGCTTGGGTCGTCCTCTAATTCAGACTAACCCTTATGAGGTATTACACTAATTTGAGTTTTTTTTTTTGGGTTAATTTTGATAAGTAAGTAATTAATGCTTTTGCAATAATTTGAGTTTTTTTGGGTCAATTTTGTTAGTGGGGTTTGTGGGTTTTTGATGTGTGCTGGTGGGTTTTGATCAATTGTTGGGTTAGGGTTTTTGTTTGTGTTGCTTATGCTTCTGTTGTTGATTAGGGCATTGTTCTAGCAGTTTGTCCGTGTGCGTGTTCGAGATTGTGGATTTCCCCTGTTGAAATTCACTTGGTTTTGTTGTGAATGTAGTTTATATTAGTTTCTATTTTCTGCCCTAGTTATATTAATTGAAGCTTGGATGTTGGTCACTTTTTTGGGGTTAGTTCAATTTGAAATGCTTTGGTGAGTTTATGTTATTAATCTGAGTTTCCTGACTCGCCACTTAAGTATTTCCTCAATGTGTGTGTCATACGACAAGAATTATCCGTTTTTAAGTTACCATTCTACGCCGTGCGTGTGGTGGGTAGATAATTCAATTTCACGAGCTTACCTAGTATAATGTCGAGCTAGGCTTCTATAATAAGGAAAGTTAGTTATGAGCCCAGAGAATTTGCTAATCTATACCAACATAGGTGGTGTGTGAAATGGGCCCTGGGGATTTGACAAAAGCAGAGTAAAATTAGCATTCCCCCTAGTCCAATTATATGGAAATCACAAAGTTGTGATCAAAACTTGATTCAGGGCAATGCTAAACATGAGACTGGTGAGCAAGACATATAAATTTGTGTTCCCTTATCAGTTGGATTGTTTATATAGTTATTAATGTGCGGGAAAAGTACAAATTGGTTTCCTTTTTGAAACTTCGTATGTAGATTTTCAGGTTTTTGGTAAGCAAGACTTGTGCATCTAGCCTCATATTATTCAAGAATCATTTCGACTTTCTTATAGTATAAGCTACTCAAATGTTTAAAAAACTGAGCATGACAATTGACGAAACCATATTTTGCGAGGTTGTCTTTTTAGAAAAGGTTTTTCGATACATCCTCTCCTTCTTAGCTCTGAAGGGTGGTTAGTTACCGTTTTCTCCAAAATCTATGTAGCTTCATATTGATATAATATTGTTTAGTAAATTAGCTCAGAGTTACTATTGACTTGGAAGCACATGGGTGAATGCCTTGAGTCAAGGTGTTCCTTATTATCGACAACAAATTTAGGAACTCGTTTGTATCGTTTGACAAGTTGATTATATGAGTTTTTTTCTCCTCCAAATGCTGTGTCTCACTAATGACTCATGTTGGCATATATTTATCTTGTTTATGGGTTGGTTTGTTTCTTGTTGATAATTCTCAGTCTCGCTCGATTTAAATAGCAGAAATTTATGTTCTCATTATTGATGTTTTTTTTTTTGGTTAAATTTGCAATTTTCTACTGGTCATAATTTCTAGTATGGAAGCGATTAATATCTTAATGATGGATCCAACTTTGTACAGGATGTAATAGCATGCGATGTTATAAATCCTGACCACATCGATGTGGAGTTTAATTCTATTGGGGGTTTAGAAAGCATAAAGCAGGCACTCTTTGAGTTGGTGATTCTTCCACTGCGGAGACCTGAGCTGTTTTCATATGGGAAGCTACTTGCTCCCCAAAAGGGGGTCTTATTGTATGGTCCTCCAGGAACTGGAAAGACAATGCTTGCCAAAGCTATTGCTAAAGAGTCTGGAGCTGTTTTTATTAATGTGAGGGTATCAAACTTGATGAGCAAATGGTTTGGCGATGCACAAAAGCTTGGTAAGTCTAAGCTACAATGATGATATGCATGGAATGACCTTGTTTGGTGGTCAAAATGATATGATGAAGGGAAATGAGGAGATGATATGCATGTATGCGTTTTGTATTCAGTCTTGATGCTTTTTTTCCTTTTTTCTTTGTAAGGANTTTGGGTATGATTTTGCTTATATATTAGGATTGGTAACCGGTGTATTGAAACACCATGAGAACATAGACTAAAGTGGTTCAAACATTCATGCCGATGAGAAGAAACTCTCATTTTGTGAATGTGTTGGCAGAGTATTGTCCCAATCTTTCTCTTAAGGTGTATTACAGTGTAAACTAGTTTTAAAAATCCTAGAGATTTCAGTTTATAGTATCATAAATGTTTCTGCAGCTTGTTGTCTCTGTAAGGTGTATTGCACTTTGTACCTGGTTGATGTTTTCTCTGATTTTGGCAGTTGCTGCTGTATTTAGCTTGGCTTACAAACTACAGCCTGCTATTATATTTATTGATGAAGTTGATAGCTTTTTGGGACAACGTAAGAATTCTGACCATGAAGCGATGACAAATATGAAAACAGAGTTCATGGCTCTGTGGGATGGGTTTACAACTGATCGTAAGTCAATTGTCTGAAATGGCTTTCTATGACTTCTAATATTGCTTTTAACAATATCTTATTAGGGGCTACCTCATCATACTCATCTTAAGCCGCCTAAGGAGCTTATGCTAGCTGTTTTTGTTTTTGTTGTATGTAGAGAATGCCAGAGTGATGGTTCTTGCTGCTACCAATCGTCCTTCAGAACTTGATGAGGCAATTCTTCGCCGTTTTTCTCAGGCCTTTGAGATTGGTATGCCTGATCGCAAGGAGAGAGCGGAGATATTGAAGGTTGTTTTGAAGGGTGAAAGGGTGGAAGATAAAATTGACTTTGACTTCCTCGCTAGCTTGTGTGATGGGTATACTGGATCTGATTTGTTTGAGCTTTGCAAAAAGGCTGCATATCGTCCTATCAGAGAGCTCCTTGATGATGAGAAGAGTGGAAAACCTTATCACGTAAGCAGCTTTCCTGTAACTTCTGCTGTTCATTTTCTATAATTTTGTGTGTTTTTGATCTGTAAAGTCATAATGTTTTAGAAATCCAGCTTTACTTGATTCATTAGTTGGGAGAAAGACACTATCTGTTCAATTTTTTTTTCTTTCCATATATATATATATATCCAGCCACAAGATAAATTTTTCTTCACATTCTTATTTTGCTCAAGGATAAAATTTTTATTCTGTATTGTTTTATGGGCTGGGGTTTTCATCCATTTGATGTTGAGAAAGGGTGTGGAACTGAAATTCAGATGGAGACTTTTTCTCCTGAATAGAGAATCTTTTGGAGGAAGTTATTAGTTGGGAAATGTAATTTTACTTGGATCTTTATATCCAACTCATTCTTGAACCTAGAGCATTATTGGAATGGTGGCTAATCAGCTCATATCTTCCCCAAGGATGACTTATCATGTAAAATAACTCTTTTATGGTGGCTTATTCGAGTACTAAATTTGTCAGGAACTTAGTAGACTCATGGGACATTAATACCTTTTAACTTGCTAAGAGCTCGTTAGACTTAACATCTACTTCTCCTCTCATTATCATCAGATGAGACGTGTTTGGCCTAGTTTGTTAAAAGCTTGAGCCTATGTCTTTTTATCCACCCCTTCCACTTCCATCTCTCTATTTTAAGCTTTCTAAAAATGCTGAAAAATTTTCTTTGAGGCCAAGAAGCACAGGCTCCTATTTGAAGCTTGTGTACTTGTGTATCTAGGCCCCTAAGGGGATGCTTTTAGCTTTTTAGAAGCTCAGAGATGGAGGGGGTGGATTGTAAGGCAAAAGCTCAAGCTTTTAACAGACTAGGCCAAGCACGCTCTGAACCTAATACTTATACAAGTAGTTTGTATGATTCGCAGCTTCTACTCTCTAGACCTATTTTAACTTGTCAGAAGTTACAAACTAGGGGTGTAGGAGGAGGTTTGTGAGAGGGAGAACTAGAGGCTTGGCCAAACAGGCTCAAAAGTACCTTCATCTGTTTGGTATTTGGAGGCATTTAGGGATCTGATTAGATAAACAGGATTTGAAGAACAAAACCATAAGCAACATGCCCTGTAGACTGGAGTCATTAGCATGTACTAATATTGCTCTAGACAATTTTGGTTATGACTTACTTGTGTTGAACTTTATTTATTATATAGGCTCCAAGGCCACTAAAGCAAGCTGATTTAGAAGAAGCCCTTCTCACGTCAAGAAAGACAAAGGTGGCTGCCAACGAATACACGAGGTTAATGTCACAATCTTCTTGGCCAATTCAGAGGGAGGGAGACGATTATCCAGTCCAAAGTGCGATTAATGAGCTCTCAAAACTTGTTGTTTCCCAGATATTAAACCTGCAAGCTGATAACCAAGAACAAGATAGTTAAAGCTGCAGCATCTTCTGAAGCTGACCAACGAGGGCGATGTAGTGTAGTCAGGTTGTCGGAGACTCGGAAGGGTTTGCTGAATTGCTGTTGATACTGCCTAAAGTTTTGTGGAACTCTGCGTTATTATGTAGGTTCGCTTGGATTAGATCCGAGTTTATACAGTATGTAATGTAGTAATTCGTAACATCACTTGCTCCATTTATTGGCTGCCAATGATTATGATATTCGTTTATACTGCTGATATGAGAATAAATAGTTCCGATGTCTGATGCTTTTCTTACAAGTTTTATACTTTGGAGGCAAAT
The DNA here is from genome assembly GCA_030267885.1 of Mesembryanthemum crystallinum. NCBI lineage: Eukaryota > Viridiplantae > Streptophyta > Magnoliopsida > Caryophyllales > Aizoaceae > Mesembryanthemum > Mesembryanthemum crystallinum. The sequence goes on along the minus strand of BSSO01000078.1, from coordinate 40,398 downwards.
CCAAATTATAAACTGGAGTAGCATTTTGCATGAGGAGAATTTTAAGATTTTACTTATTTGGGTATTGATGAGTTTATACTGAAAAAATTATTTGGGTGGATATTAAAGGAGTGAAGGGACTTGGATTTGGATCCATGAAGACATGTGGTGTGAAGGATTACTAGTTGCATTTTGCACATGTTAAATATGATTTGTACTCTAAAGCCAATTATACATTTTCATATAAGCACCTTATTATCAAGGTGAATCATTAGTCATATCTTGTAATCTAATGCTCAATTACTATGAGGATCTTCTAACATTTATCTTCTTGATTAGCTGACTACCCTTGATGATGAGATATATACATGAACATATGAACGTGTCCATTATTCAAGGGACGTGCTAAACACAGTTATATCATACGTATCTTATTGAAGGTAACACAAATCTACTTTGTGAAATGTGAATTGGAGGTTTACTTTAGATTGTTGAGTCTTGATATATAGCGTTAGCATAGCATTAACATGAATCACAATTTGATGCATGTATACTCACGGGACACTAACACTGTTACTAATCGGATTTGAAAATCAAACACGGCATTGGTTTCTGAATTTTCCAAATTCCATATTTGTGTGTCTTTGCAAGTCAGCAATTGCTGCGCATGCGCTCACCTGGTTGCGTTACGTAAGTGCCCACAATCATAAAGATGGTCCATTTTCATTGATCTTTGGAAAAACCTTCTTTCTCTCTCTTCTCAATCATGGAGGTTAGCGATTCAGAGACAGCATCAATGGTAACCCACAAGGGAGGATGCCATTGCAGGCGAGTGAGATGGGAAGCAAAAGCCCCCAAAACCCTAATTGCCTGGAAATGCAACTGTTCCAATTGCTCAATGAGGGGCAACACCCACTTCATCATCCCTTCTAGAAGCTTCCATTTGGTCGCCGGCGAATCGAACCTCACCACCTACACCTTCGGCACCGGCATCGCCAAACACACCTTCTGCAATGTCTGCGGCATCACCTCCTTCTACACCCCTCGCTCGAACCCGGACGGTGTCTCCGTAACCCTAGCTTGCGTTGATCCAGGGACGCTTTCCCATGTCGAGATTCGTAACTTTGATGGCCGCAATTGGGAGGATTCTTATAGCCATACCGGCATTTCGGAGTGTTCCAAGCTCGCCCCTTGAGGTCCATTTCTTTTTTCTTGCTCTTCTTTGTTGTTGTTGTTGTTGTTGTTGTTTGAATTTTGTTTGTATTTTCCAAAACTTAAGTGGAGTTTTGCACAATTGTTATCATGAATTGATTTGTCTACTACTTGCAATGGGTCTGTTTTGTTGCTATCTTTATCTAGGGTTTCTATTTTACATGAACTTGTGCCCTGTTGTTTCCTTTTTTTACTTAATTTAAGAAGCTTAATGAGTTCTGCTGGGAAGCGGGTTGGAATTCTGGATTCAGCTCTTGCTGATCATAGGTTGATATTGATATTAGGAATCATAATTCTCTTGCAGATTCAGTTTATAGGCTTGGGGCGGGACAAGGAGCGTAGGTTGCTTTGGCGGTGTGCCTTTTTGGCACTTCTCTAGTGTGTCTGGCCGGAAAGGAACTCCCACATCTTTACAAGTTTTCTAATCTATGCAAAGTTTGTTTGGGGCCGCATTGTTTATACGGCCTCTATTGTGGCCAAAGCGGCTGGGGCTTTAAAGGGTGTCATACTGACAGATATCCAACGCCGTTGGGGCGATCTGTAATCTTTCTTATCTGTTGGGGCAATCTGTAATCTTTCTTATCTTTTGAGGACTCCTGGTCCTCGAACTTTGTAATTTTTTCCGTCATTAATACAATTTCCTTTTATAAAAAAAAGATATTAGGAATCACAATTATTGTAACGCCTATTTTAAAAAGGAGGGTATTACAAATGGAAAAAGTCTAGAACCACTCACCACATTTTGGATGTTATCTGATGATGGTTAGTATTCAAATTCCAATTTGGTTTTGTCAGGTTTTAGCTTGCCCATCTGCGGACTACTATTATAGTGGTAAGCTGGTGGATACTCTAACAAAGATGCTGTATAAATACTCTTATGATAGTAGGCAGCAGATAATATAATCCTGTCCATTACATTGATATGGAGTTGGATCCTACTGGCACGTTTGTAGCTGGCATTCCTCACTAGGCGAGCGCCTCTTGTTTAGAGATGTTGATGTAGTGGTTTTTCTTTCTATCTAGATGGAGTGTATCAGAAACTTAGCAAGGTGTTTGCAGGAGCAGTTCATCAGGGCTAGAAGATGAGGGTATATGTCCTTTAAGGATCATATGATTTAAATTACTGATGGACAAGTAGTGGCGTGTCTTCTACTGATTTTCTCACGACCTAAAAGAAAGGGAGATTAAGGTCAAATATGCTTGTATGTGTCACCAGTAGAAGATATATATACATCGGTGCTCATGATATTGCAAAAGGAGGTCGTCTTACTGTATGAAATAATATTACTATACCTTAAGTCTAAAGATATTTATAATAGCCGTTATGTTACAGAGACAATGGCGGTGTGACGGTTCTTGCTGTAATGCTGTTCTAATTGTCCTCCAGAACTTGGAGACTTGATCAGAGCCTTTTTGCATGGTCATTTAAAGACAAAAAATCTCTCGCAGGGGAGATAGATTCATAGATATATGGGTCTTATTTAAAAGGGTGAGAAGTCATAGGATTACAGTCTACAGATGACTACTTAACCAAGCTTGTAACAAGGATGTATTGGTTCAATTTAATCTATCTGAGCTTTAGAAAAAAGGGTTCAAGTTTTCTTATGACCGAGCAGCTAGATTCTTTTATCGGATGTCCCAAAGAAATCCATATTTGTCTTGGGACGGTCGTGATGCCTGTTTTCATTAGCCTTAGGATTGGGCCTTATCAAGGCCGGTTGAGCTTTTCAACACCGATGTTCTTGTGGGCTAAGGCAATCTACTAGACTCGTGAGTGTCGCTCGAGGTTTTCTTCCATGAATAAATCATCTATGGTTTTGGTGTCAAATGACTCAGATTAAAGTGGGTGACTAATAAAAGAGGCTTGTTTTAATGGCTTATACATGTGGGCTTGACCCTGGTTGAGTTTTTCAACATCGAGGTTACTCGGGACTAAGATCAACCCAATAGATCTTCGGTGCTCCCTAAATGCGTTCCTCGGCGACTTAACATCATATTTACCCTTGGTTCTAGTGCTAGAAGCCTTAAAAGTGGGTTTTTAGAAAATAGTCATCTAACGATTATTGCCTTGGTGGCCTCTCATGCTCCCTTTGGGGTGGTCATTAATGATAACCTTGTTCCGGATTGCCCATTTTCCTAGATTATTGCCTTTGAATAAGGCCTTCCTCATGGTTGGTTACCTTATTCAACACCAAGGTTCCAAGAGACTAAGTTTGACTCAAGAGACCCTCCGGTCCTTTGTGCCCCTAAAAGCTTTCTATATAACCTAACTTCATATGCACCCATGGTTTTGGTACTAGAGCAATTTAAGTGAGTGATTAATTAGGGTCATTAAAGGCTAGTGGGAAACTCATTAACCTACCCATGAGCCTTCCATGCTTATCTAGGGTTCTCGTATAATATGGTTTGATAATAATCACCTTTTGTCTCGACACGTCTCGGATCCCTCATTTTGTGGATTATAACCTTTGGATTGGAGCCGATTGAGTTCCCCAACCTCCATGTGCGCCCTAAGAGCATTTCCCAATGATCTTATTTCATTATATTCGTGGTTTCAATACTAGGGCCTTAAATGTGGGTTACTAGTGAAAGGTCTTCCAAGATTATCAGGAACCAATAATCGACCTTAGGGGCCTACCATACGCTTCTAAGGATTTCTGTACAACATTGTTTGAAAATAACACTTTCATCTTGTGACAGCTCAAATTCTCGTTTTCGTAGGTTATAACCTTTGCATGGGACCATTTTGTGGGCCAATTGTGTTCTTTTGCACTAAGGTTCCTTGGGACCGTCCTAAGAACCCCTGAGGCCTTTGATGAATTGAATCTTACAAATTGTAAGTTACAATTAACTTGAAAGATTAAAATAAAAAGAAAAGAAGCAATGTCACTATAAAGGCTTGGTTGTCACAAGCCAGTTGGCGTTGTAGTAACTATTATTGCATCTCTACCCTCAAATTTGGAGGTCTACAGGATTGTTACCTGTCAGGATATGCGTGGGTTCGTGTTCACACTGAAATCAGAATCCGACGAACTTTTATCATTCCATTCCGTATGAGATTTATGTTCTTATCGAGCTTGTCTTAGAATTTCTCATTGTTGAGGTACCTAAGGGAGATATGAGTAAAATATGCTTGTATGTGTTACGAGCCCAGAGGGATATACTTAAAGTGTATAATTTTCTTTAAGGTAACTTTATCGTGTGACATAGTATTGCCATACCTTTAGTTTACACAGTATAACATTGGGGTTGACTACCTAGCAAAGCTTGTGGAAAGGATGTACTCATGCAGTCTGATCTGTTGAGCTCTGTAGAAATGCTTCATGTTTCTCTATAAATGAGCACCTAGAATGATATTGTAGAAATGCTTGTGGAAAATCCACTGAGTATTGTCCCTCTGGTAGACTTTTTCGGGCATTGAACAGACTTTAACTTTGTTTACCATCAGCTGCTGGTAATAGTTTCTGAATCTTCGACTCTTACACCAAGTCTGAACATATTAGATCTTTAAACACAACAAATATTTGCGGTTATTGAGATCGTCTGGACTAGTACCTGTATGATGATCATTCATAGGGTATCGCGTCCCTTGGCATGCAGTTTTTTCATGTTTGTGTCTTTTGTTTAGGTTGCTAATGTTTTCTTTCCTTTGATTAGTTAAACATAGTTTGAACTTGAAAAGAGAGCATTATTTAATTTATAAACTCAGTCTTTATGTTTCCTGTATAGGTTGCACTTGTACCTAACCCAAATTTGATCTGAGTAGAGGTGGCTGCCTATCATTACACAAGGTGGCACAAGGAATTTGAAAAGAAATAAGAAGGCCTCCCAGTTGCGCCACACAAGTACAAGTTTGACAATATCAAAGTGGTCAGCATATTGAAACTATGAAAGTAAGAAATCTTGTGCTCTTTTAACACTAGGACACCTAGCCATGCACCGTCACCGACACCACATTTGACTTTAGTATACAGGATTTTCAAATCTGCACTGGTTTTTGTTACTTACCATCTTGTGTTAAATTAGTGCAGACAGATTTCAGAGAGCTGTTTCTGGTATAAAACTTACATTCCATCTGACCCTCACAAAGCACTTAAATAAAGATCTTGCTCATGGGGTATTCAGACACTGGGTTGGTAACCCACACTGGGGGATGCCACTGTGGGAGGGTGAGATGGAGAGCGAAAGCTCCTAAGAGCGTGGTCGCATGGCGGTGCAACTGTTCCATGTGCTCTATGAGGGGCAATGTCACCTTTTCCGTCCCTTCCGAGAGGTTTGAACTCCTAGCTGGAGAATCGAACATCACAACCTACACCTTTGGGACCCACACCTCAAAGCACACTTTCTGCAATGTCTGTGGCATCACCTCCTTCTACACCTCCCGCACTAACCCGGATGGTGTTTCAGTTAACCTTCCTTGTATTGATCCTGGCACTGTGATCCATGTTGAGATCCATAGCTTTGATGGCTGCAATTGGGAGGAGTCTTGTACCCGGCTTGAATAATTGATTGATCAACTATTGTTGTCTTGTTGATCATTTTTTTGAGAAGTAGTAGCCTTTTTGTTTGCAAGATTAATGACAACATATATATTTGGACCTTCACAAATACTATATTTAGAGCACTGGGTTGTTGCCTTCCTCAATTGTTGCTTGTTCACATTAGTCTAAGGATGCTTGAGCCTACTTTTGTATATCGCATGCAGAGACCAAATTACTGTATGTCCACTTACTTGGTTCATTATACTATATTGTATCAACTAAATTGAAGAACTGTTAGTTTCCTTATAATAAAATGGAACATCAACATGATTATCAAATTATGCATGACATCTCCTTGTGAAATTATGTACTTCTATCCTCAAATGTATCTTATGGCTTTCAATTTAGGTTTAGCATACTGATGTTTAAAATTTGATCAAATTATTCAGCTCTGGTTGTTGATTATGCAATTTAAGTTCGGGCTTGATTCATAATCCTGGCAATCATCATCTTCCAAATGGCTGATACACCTGCTGAGACATTGGATACCTAATAAGCGACTTCGGGGGTCTTCGACACCATCTGGTTGTCGTTGTCCAATATTGTTTGAATATAATGACGTTTGTCTCGGGGTATCCTTAATGCCTATCTTACTGGATTGTAGTTGGTCCCTTCCAATTTGCTTAACATCATTTTCACCCATTCTTTTGGTGTTAAGAGTAAAAAAGTGTGATTGTTGTGTCATCTAAGGATAATGGGTACGAAGGCCTTTCGCAATGATATAACATCATATATTCATTTTATTATTTGGGTGTCTGGTGGCGTTGGGAGGCCTTCCGCAACTTGGTGATGTGATTCGTGACTATTTTGAATTGGCATTCAAGGACAGTAAGACCTTTCGCTAGGAGAGGGCAGATAGATAATGCGATTTAGTTTGAAGGGTGAAATGTCAAAGGATAACAATAACTTTGCGTACCTGGTAAAGCTTAGAAAGATGTACTCATTTAATTTGATCTGTTGAGCTCAGCAGAAAGGCTTGGTTATGAGATAGTAGAAAAAGAATGTCATGTTTTGCTATTTGTGGTCTCCTTAGATTAGTTAAACGTAGATTATTGTACTTGAAGAGAGTTTAATATTTAAGTGATGAGCTCAGTCTATGTGTTTACTGTTTCCTGTACAGGTTGCCCTGACACAAATCCAGTCTAAGGAAAGCTGGTTGATCATCAATGCACGAAGTGGAGTAAGAAATCTGAAACAAGTCAATAGCTTTCCAAGTGCGCCACATCACATGTATATAACAATTTGAATACGACCGTACTGAAAGTAAGGGATGTTTTACTCTTTCCAGATAAATCCCCCCACGATATATTTGCATAGAAGTTTTCTTAATTTGTGACTGGGTTTTTGTGACCTTTCTGATGTTAGATGAGTCCAGTGAAAGTTTAAAAGTGCATCTGTTTTTGGTATAAAACTCTGATCCTCGCAAGCACCCAAAATATTTATCAGCCTATGGGGTCAATTTCAGAAACTGAGCTAGTAACCCATAGTGGGGGATGCCATTGTGGGAGGGTAAGATGGAGAGCGAAAGCTCCAAAGAGTGTGGTGGCGTGGACGTGCAACTGTTCCATTTGCTCTAAGAGGGGCAGCGCCACCTTTTCTGTTCCTTCCGAGAGGTTTGAGCTGCTGTCTGGAAAATCTAACATCACCACCTACACCTTCGGGACTCACACCGCTAAGCACACTTTCTGCAACGTCTGTGGCATCACCTCCTTCTACTCCTCCCGCACTAACCCCAAAGGCTTCTCTGTCAACCTTCCTTGTATTGATCCTGGCACGGTGACCCAGGTCGAGATGCGCAGCTTTGATGGCCTCAATTGGGAGGAGTCGTATGCCCGGCTTAAATGATTCATCAACTTATAATTGTCTCATTGAATCAGTTTCTTTGATAGCTGCAACTAGGAGTTTGTCTTGTGCCGGGCTTAAATAATTACTCCATATTGATTGATCAATATTTGTCTCGTTGATCAGTTTATCTTTTGGGTAGAGCCTTCTTTGTTTGTTAATGACATGTATTTGGACCCTCACAAAATTTTACTAATATTTAGAGCACTGAGTTGTTGTATCCCTGCTGAATTGTTCTTTGTTCATATTAATCTGAGAATGCTGGAACCTACTTTTATGTATTGCAATGTGGAGTAACTCATTAATGTCCGCTTGTATGGTTTCCAATTAAATTGAAGAATTGTTACTTTCATTTCAGTAAAATTGATTAACATCAACATGAATAACAACTTAAGCATGACATCTCTTTTAAAAAAAATTGTACTATCCTTGAATGTACTGTATAACTGTCGATTTTAGGAATAACATACTTGAGCTTACAACGTCACCAAATTATTCAGCTATGGTTGTAAAATTAAGTTCAGGCTTGATAGTGTGATTCCACAACCTCTTCATATGGTTGATTAACCTGCCGCGACATTGGGGACCTAATAACCCACCGCGAGGATCAATCAACGCGGCTTGGATGTTCCTATCCAATGTCATTCAAAATTACGAATTTTGTCATGGGACATCTCCGACATTCGTTTTTGTGGATTATAGCCTTTGGATTAAGGCCTTTCTCAGGGATTGCGTAGATATTGGGACTTAGTTTGAAGGGTGAGATGACCCAAGATAGCATTGACTACTACCTAGCAAAGCTTGTAGAAAGGATATACTTGTTCTGTTGCTCAATCTGATCTTTAAGCTCAGCAGAAAAGGCTTCATGTTTCACTGTGACCGAGCAACTGGGTTATAAGATAGAAGAAAAAAGAATGTAGGTTGTTAATGTTTTGGGTTTCCGTTGATTAGTTAAACATAGTTTGAACTTGAAGAAAGATCATCATTCAAGATATTACTTGAACATAGTTTGGTCTGTCTTTCCTGTACAGGTTGCCCTGACGCAAATCCAGTCTAACCAGAGCTGGCCGACCATCGATGCACACGGTGGCGTAAGAACTCTCAAAGGGAGCAAATATATAGCTTCCAAATTGCGGCACATCACATGTATTATGTATATGATAATACATGTATATGATAACGCGATAATTTAAATGATCACCATACTCAAAGTAAGGGTCTCTTGTACTCTTTCCAGATAAATCCCTTCACATGCAACCGAAACCAACATTTTAGTATAGAAGTTTTCTATTCCAAGTGGGTTTTTGTTACATTTTCTGACGTTAGATGAGTGCAGCATGATTCTCAGAATGCACCTGCTGTTTTGTGCTATAAAACCTACACTTCCAATAATCTTTGCAAAGCACCTAAAATCATTTCTCAGCTTATGGAGTCAGATTCAGAAACCGGGTTTGTAACTCACAATGGAGGATGCCATTGTGGGAGTGTAAGATGGCGAGCGAAAGCTCCAAAGAGCGTGGTTGCATGGAGATGCAACTGTTCCATATGCTCTAAGAGAGGCAGTGCCACATTTTCTGTCCCTTCCGAGAGGTTTGAACTTCTGACCGGAGAGTCGAACATCACGACCTACACCTTTGGGACCCACACAGCTAAGCACACTTTCTGCAACGTCTGTGGCATCACCTCCTTCTACAAGTCTCGCACTAACCCCAACGGCTTCTCCGTCAACCTTCCTTGTATCGATCCAGGCACGGTGACCAATGTCGAGATCCGGTTCTTTGATGGCCGCAATTGGGAGGAGTCGTATGCCCGACTTAAATGATTGATCAACTTATGGTTGTCTCATTGAATTAGTTGTTTGGAATCCTGTATGATTGGTTCTAAATTTCCTTTGAAGGGTTCATGGGTTGTATATTTCTTATGGTTGGTTGTGATAATCTTGTGATAGTTTAATTTGTGACCTGTGTATATAATTGATTTACAAGCTATCACATGAATTTATTAATAAACATACTTGACATGTATTACAGTTTAAATTTGTGAGTTAGTTTTAATAAAAATTTATCTACCTTAGTAAACATGAGCAGGACGAACATTGGAGATTCAACATGCCTAGCTCTGCTGTCCCAGGAAGTACTCAAGCAAGACGAAGGACAAAAATATGGTAACTTTAAACTTAATTTTCGACAGAAGAATTAAATTGAATTAGTTATGACATTGTGGTATATTTCATTTATAAAGAATTAACATGACTACGCCAAAATTATCTAATGTAGATAAATAGCACATACAACACTCGGAAATAATGAAAATCAATAGCACAAAAATTTACTACATAGTTGTTCTGATCATGAACAAGATCACCGCCTTTTCGTTTTGAAGCCCCCAAGTGGGGGGAAATCGTTATCTTGCAGACCAAGAGGGGGGAAATCGTTCTGCAGGTTAAATGTTTTGTCAACTGTTTTTCTCTCATTCGAATTATGAGATTTTCCATTGGTTTTAGCCACATCAACACCTGCTTTGGCCGGTGAAGATTGAAGAACAGGCTTTAAACTCTGCAACTCTGGATCAGGCGAAAAGCTGTAAGGTATCTTGTTATTGTCCATCCTCCTAAATGTGACTGAAATCCTGAACAAGGGGAGACGATAAACAAAGTCATATATATATATATAGAAAAAGTGAAAACTAGCACTAGAGTAGAGATGAGTTACTAAAAGTGAATCACTGAACCTTTTTGCTGGAACAGCAGGAACGCAATGTTTAGCGACATCTGCGCCATTGCCCTTTAGAACAAGAACAGATCTGCAAGGTTTCAATAAGACACAACATTGTTAGAAGAAGAGATTGATGCTATTTGCACACAAATGATGTTATCAAATACTATTCAATTTATGTGCACCAAGTGCAAAGAAATTAAGGAAAACAAGATTTTGTCATACCCAACCGGCAGAGGAATGGAAACAGGGCCAGAGAACTCCCCAGGCCCTGAGACCTTCAGATTTGTGCCAAACAGAATATTGCACTCAGTCAAAAATGAGACGGTACAAAATGGGCGGAGAAAGTCATGGTGATCGATGTGGGGAGGGATGCAATCTCCTTCATCATAAATATTCACTATGCAACTGTTGGGAACACATGTTGGAGGCAAGACATGCCATCGCACCATCTGGCTTATCATTCGTTTGAATACCGGAGGCAAGGGATCGACCTCTTCATCCCTAACTATCCCGGGCGGATTCCCATCTTTATCCTGATCATAGTTCATTCAAAGGTCAGAGAGCAAAAGATGGGAGATGTTACAATGATAAAACAAATACCTAATGAAAAAAAGAAAAAAGAAGAAGAATGTGATTTCAAAGCTTACCACTGCATAATTGTAACAACAACCGAATTGAATGGTAACACGCCCTTTCCCACGCATCCACTTCTTTGGTTCCGTATATGTCCGTGCTGTAGACATTCAAATATGACAGAAAAATATGAATATGGTGCCAAACTACATGTCTAAATTGCATTCTATAACCCAAAAAAAAAAAAAAAAAAAATTAAATAAAATCACAAACATACCCATGAGTTGCCCTTTTCGTCCCATCTTCTGAAACTTGTATACAGATTCAACAATATCTTTCTGTTCTTGAGCATCAAAAACCCCCGTGTGAAGCTCCAGGCCTTGAAGGACATTTATCTCTTTCCCATCAACTCTCTCATAATGCACAAAATTCTTTTTCCTACCAACCTGTAAATACCTTTGCTTTTCCTCCTCTGACAAGCCATTGCTGGTTGTAATTGGGTGCCTCTGGTTTCCATTACTTGCAGTTCGGCCAGAATCAAAAAGATCACGCAGTTGGGGCTTGCCATTAACCAGTGAAGGAGATAGTGACGGAGATATGTTATCAGTATTTTTGTCTTGCCTGCCTGAGTAAGGGGATACTTTGCTACCAGGTTTCTCAGTGCTACCCGGTGATGATACTGTGCTCGATCTAGATGAAGGAGGACTTGATAAATCCACTATGCTAGATTCACAAATATGATTTCCTGCAAATTAAAGACACAAATTAAAGATACTGCAAAATGCAGAAAAAAAAAAATAAAATATAGAAAGAATGAACCTTCAGAATCTAGGCATGACTTATTGTAGTATCGGAAGCATAGAATTGAGAAGGGGATGAAGGGACGAGTACAGATTACAAACAAAGTCCATAGACCCAGATTAATGGATGAACATTTTGATAGTTCCCAAACAGAAATGATACAGTTTTACAGAGATGTACTTAGTGATCAGTCATCAGCGAACCCAATCTTCTCTTTGAACATGATTCAAGTTGAAAATTACTAACTTTATATGCAATAGGATAGTATGAAGCAACACTCTTTAAATATAATCCCTAAGCTAATGAGTGACAACCTAAGATAACAGATGTGCAATCATTTATTCAGAGTTCTGGTATAATTTCTGATGCACTATATCCCAGCCACCAATGTGTTCTCAAGGAGCCAAGGTGCAGGAGGAGCAAAATTGAGGAGTCAAATAACAAAGCTAACGACAGCCTTTCAATACGTAGGAGATGTTCAAAAGCATTCCATTAGCATGTACCATTTTATTAAAAGGTTTAAAGCTCCCACAGAAATCACCAGAGCATTGAACATGGAGAACTTTCAATGTTCACAAGGCTCCGATTTCAATCTTGTACCTGATGGAAACAACTAATCTCTTTAAGAAGAAAGAAGGCTGCATATATCTAACTAATTAAATGCTCTTAGTGACTCTATTAATTCGAGGTAAAACTTTCTACTAACTACTCCCACCGTTCTCAAATGAAAGTGACGCTTTGTTTTCCGCAACTCACATACACGTCACTTTCATTTGAGAACGGAGAGAGTACTAGACTACAGAATCATGTTGTTGACTTTAGCTAGAAAGCATAAGCTCCTTACTACAGTTAATCCAACTGTGTAAAAGTTACTATATAGGTAGAGTTTTACAATGAATTCATACATGGTTTATACAGAATAATGAAATCAATTACATTCACACCAAAATCATAATCTTGGAGAAAATTATTCTTAAAATCAACTCTGAACAATTCCTGACAGGAAATTCCACTTCAATTTGAATAGAAGCAATCAGAATGTCTACAACAAGAAAAAAGGAAACCCAGTTTGAATCAAATTAAGGTAATCCAATTTTTCACCCACCACCAAAAAAAAAAAAAAAAAAAAAAAAAAAAAGTCAAGGTTTTGACCAACCGAAGGTAATAGAAAACCCAGAACATGCCCATCTTTAGATTTTGACAAACAGTTCCAATTACATAAAAAGGCTAATTCAATCTTAACATTACCAAATCAAAAGATTTAAACCTTTAATCAAGAATTTAACCTAGAGAAAGGGGATTAATCTTACCATTTGTGAGAACGGCGAGGCGAGCCTTGAGAAGCGATAAACAGTCGAAGCAAAACCCATCAAAGAGCTGTTGAATCTGAGAAGGTTCCAATTCCTTCAATCGACCAAATAACTCGTTCTCCGGCAAAGATTCCGGCGACTCTCCGGCGATATTACCGGCCATTATACTTTCTAATGAAGTGGGGCTGTACTTAGATAATTTTGGGCAGTGTATAAGAATTTACCAAAGATGGGGTTGTTATTGTTATTGTTATTGTGTGGTATTTATTTATTTATGACATTTTTATTACCGCCATATGAATCGTATCAGGATACTTGACTTTCAAGGCACACGTGGGTAAAAACTACTGTTTGAGTTCGATGAAACTGATGATATGACTACTTGAGTTGTTTGACTTTGTCTTAGTTAAGGATGGAAATTTACCCAACTGATATGACATTTTTTAAAAAAAAAAAAAAATACTACTTTGGGTAAAAAAAGAAGAACAGAGGAAAGCAAGTACAATTGAGTTTGTTGTTAACTTGTTTTTCTACCTGAATTTTTTTTTTTTTTTATATATAATTATATAATAGCCATCTAATTAATCTTCATCAATTTAAATACTTACCTAAAGTAGGTGCTTCAACGGTCTTATATTCTAAGAGAGATTAATGACATAATTCAGTATCAATTTTATTGCAAATTATATAGTACAATTTGAAGCATCATAAACTTATGCGCTCTAGTCATTTACAAAAGAACAACACTTATAAATCAATTGAATAATAAAAGAGATGTTCTCTTAATTCTTTTTTTTACTATTAACAAAAACAAAGAAGATTAATACTCTTACACCATCAAGTGTATTTTAATGCTATTGCTCATAGAAAAACAGTCTATAAACAGCACTTAATAAGGGCCAAATTAAGGAATGCATAAGATGCCCACGTTAATACTAAACTACATGTCATGGGGAGGGGATTATATCAGTCCCTCGTAAACTGGATTAACATTGTTATCCTGTCACAATAAGAGCAGAGACTATCTGCTGATATCATGTCGATCTACCTCGTTATGAATAGCTGAAATCCGGCTAGTCATGCTTACTTAAAAATCCGGCTAGTCGTGGCTTTCTTGAAATATGGATAGTCGTGATTCAATCTCTATTTACTCCGACTCTCAGAAAGCACAGTTGTCCTCTATACTCCGAAGAGATCAAGTGACTCCAGCACTCTACGAGCTTGGATGTGCAAAGCTGTCATCCTCTCTTCTGGTCCAAGTGTTGAGCCGAATTGACTAGCTGCCCATATCAAAGATGCAGATTTCTCACCCAAAAGTCGTCGTATGTCTTCATGTACACTTGCCATCGGCTGTATCTCTCTCCCATCTACATGCCCAATGAGTAACAGCAAGAATTCTCCACATTTCATCCTAATTATAGGGGAGAGAGTTAGATCCTCAGTTAAATAGAAAATAATAGAGGCACACAATGTGCAAGATCTTTTATAGTTTTATGTATGAGACAACTCTAGCTTGACATTGTACAATGTCTGGTTAAGAAAGTGCTAGGTCTACCAAGACATGGACTGGGATCAAATGAAAGTTGGCTGGATAAGTACAGAAGTATGAAGTAGGATTATATATTTATATTACATCATTCTGGACATGAGATAGCAGAAAATGCTGGCTATTTTCTGTAGGCTAACATGTCGCACTACCTGTTCTCCAACTAGATGCATCCCCATCTCACAAACTCAACAATCAAAGATCTAAAGCATATTTCAACAGAGAAATCATAGAGAAAAGCAAGCAACAGTTTGATAAAGAAGTGAATATACCTGAGGTTTTCATCCACTTGTTTGTCTCTAATAATTGCAGCAACTTCTTCAATGCCATTACAGGTTTCAAAATCCTAGTCAAAATTAAAACAAAACCCATAGCAATTAACTTAAGAGCCATATGACTCAATTCTCAGAATAAAAACGGATGAATAAAGAGGGACAATTGCATTAGCACCTCTTTATTCAATGCTTAGAACAAACAACTCACTAAACTGACAGAAGTGACAATAAGGGGGATGGCTAGTGTTTCAAATTTCTACAAGTTTCAGAACAAGATGGTGTAGCGAAACATGGTACATACTACATAGTTCACTCATTGAAAAAATAAAATAAAAATATGGGTATGCAGTTGGTAATTAGTCATAGAAAAGAAGTTGACAAATAACAAGAAATATTGCAAGCTGCAAGATCCACACTTAGCCAAAATTTATCCAATCATAACGTAACGGCAACCATTGGCTGAAATCATTTAAGATGCCTTACCATTTGATTGGCGGTTGAGTCTAACATCAAAGCAATCAAGGCATCCAAACAGGCACCTTGCTCTAGCACTCCTCGATTTGACAGTATGTTCATCAACACCTATGCACGGCAAAATTAAAAATCTAAATACAGCAAAGAGTTCATTCTCAAGATCTTCTATAGACTTTCAAACAGTTCAACAACTCTTCCTTCCTACTAAAGAAATTGCATCAAATTCCATTTGTGATCTCCCTCAAAACTATCCACTTTCCACTTTTAGTAAGTAGATCTGCCAGCTTATCCTTCTCCCAAGGTTTTGTAAAACTCAAAACCATTTCAAAGTGAGACAGTTAAAGAAGACTCATGAGAAACTTTATCGGTGAAAACTTGAAATACAAGAAAAGAGACAAACAAATAGTACTTCACTTTCATGTTATATGTTGAATTATTTTAAAATAATAGTGAGAACCACAAGGGAGCATCAATGCAGGAAAGCAGGATCTAAGAACCATATCACAACAATTTAATTCATATGCAGGACCTAAGAAACCCCTGAGGATATTTTATTGATCATAAGTGCATTAGGACCAACCTTGTCAGTGTAGAGTTTTTAATGTTCCATATTCAAATCAACCCTGAAGTTGCCTGTAAACATGCAACCAGGCCAAATGGTGGCAGCATATCCATCCCCTTTGTTTCTTTCCTGTCACAGATTCCATACTCCAGATTTCTTTCTTTTTAAATTTTTGAATTTTTTTTCTTTGAATTGGGGGAGAGGTAGGTAATATCCATTTTTTTTTGTTTGAATAACATCACATCCATTCAATCAAATGCAGAACACAGACCTAAGTCCTAAAAGTCCAAGAAACCATGTAACAGAACAAGGTCAAAAAAGATAATTTTTCAGCCAACAAAAGAAAATGGCGGAGTGACAAATTGCCCTAACCAGTAACTACAAAGAGTACAAACGGAGAGGAGAGAAGGGTATTGTACCAGAATTGCCTTGTGTTGGTGAGCAAAAATTGTACTTTGTCGATGAATCAAGCAGCATCCTTCCAGAACCCGAAGTGCAAGTGCAACTTCAGTATCAGTTGAAGGGCTTGTTAACTTCATAGGCTCCACTGTGAATATATGGTCAAGGTTTGCCACTCTCTCTTCTTCTGTTTCTTTGAGTGAATGTTCAAACAGAGCCGGAACCACTGGTCACACATGTTGAAAGTTTATCAATCATCCAAATCACCGAAATTATGAGACAATTACTAACCTAGTTTTTTAACTGTGTAAAGGTCCAAAATGAATGAAAAGTCTAAGGCATTTCACGCATTCAATTGTGATAAAACATTAATTTTCGCAAAATTGAATATCTTCATATGTGTTGTAAAACATTCAACTTAGTTCACTGTAAATAAATTTCTAAGTGGCACTGAAATCACATAATCAACACAATCAATGTCAATAAATTGCCAAAAGCTCACCACCAAAGTCAAGCTAAAGCTACAAGTTGAGGAAAAGTAGGCTTCATTAGGTCGTTGGGGAAGGCCCTCCAGGGGATACAGCGTGCTCTCCTGGGTAGGCCTTTGTCCCCAATAACCTCAACTTTGAAAACCTCTACCGGTCCCCAGTTCAATACAAAGGCTATAACCCACAAAAACGGTGCAAGAGAAGTCCCAGGATGACGCTGATTCTTTTAAAAGATATTGGGGAGCCTCGGAAGGGCGTAGGAGGCTCGACGGGTTGGTTATTGGGTCCCTAATAGCTTTTGGTGACCATTTCCTAGTCATTCACATTTTTGGCTCCAACCCAAAATCATTTATACATGATGTTAGACTGTTATGAAAGACCTCCGGCTCCGGGAGCATTGGAGGTTCTCTTAAGTTAGCCTTAATCCTCAGGAACCGCAATTTGAATCAACTAGTCCGCGAAAAGTTCAATTCAAAGGTTACAACCAACAAAAGTTGCGCATCAGAACGTTCAGGACAAAGTGGTTATTGTTGATTGATAATGAAGGAGGTTTCCCATAGGGTGTGGGAGGCCCCTGTGATCAATATTGGGTCCCCAATAGCCTTTGTTTACCTTCTACTATCCACCTACCTTTAAGGCTACAATATCGGAACTACGAGTAAATATGATATTAGGTATTTCGAAAAGGCCTCCAAAGGGATATAGAAGGGGTCTCTTGGGTTGACCATGGTTCTCGAGGATCTATTTTTGAAAAACTCAAAGATCGTCCAACCCAAAGGCTGACCTGGGCTCCTCCCACGTCCCTGTGGAGGTGCCCGTGCGCTATCGTGGAGAAATATCCCCCTTCCATTTTTGGGGTTTTAGGACCCCATTTTGCCCACTAGCCCACGGTTTTGGACCCTCCCGAGCGCTGGTTCAATCTCGCCCCGGCTTGCGTGGTCACTCGGGGGGACTACAGTGGTTCGGTTCGTCGTTTCGAGAGGCCTAGCACACCTCTCACCCCCGTTTTCGCAAGAGAGAGCCCTCGATTAGACGGGGCCTCCAAGGGCTCTTAGAGGCCCGTTTTCTGGCCACGGGCTCCTCTCACGTCCACACGAGGGTGCCCGTGCAGTATCGTGCGAAAATATGAAGGTTGAAATTTTTGGGCTCCGAGGCCCCGTTTTGCCCACTTATAACCCACGCTTTTGGGGGCTCCCGGGCACCGTTTTAGTTTCACCACGCCAACTTTTGTGGTAACTTAGGGGGACCCAAGAGGCTCCTTGGTGGCTCGGTTCGCCGTTCCGAGAGGCCTAACTCACCTCAAACCCACATTTTTGGAGTTGAAGCCATTGTTTCGATTGACTATTACGGGGGCTCCAAGGTCTCTTAGGGACCCCGTTTCTTGCCATGGACTCCTCTCACGACCTATGGGGCTGCCTGTGCAATATCGTGGAAAAATATGACACCTCAGTTTTTGGGGCTCCGGGACCCCATTTTGCCCACTTATAACAAACGAACACAGTGCATTAAGACGTATTATAGGAAATGGGTGATTAATTTCGAACCGTATTAGATGAGCATCCCCGGGAGGCATAGGAGCCTGTGGAGTTGGTTATTAGGTCCCTAAAAATATCTAGTGATCCTTTGTTAGTCACCGACTTTTAAGGCTCTGACCTCGAAATCATGTACATATATGATGTTAAATCAATAAGACCTCCAGTGAGCACGGGAGATTTTATAGGTCAACCTCAATCGTTAAGAACCTCATTTAAAAACCTCACTCTGGAAAGCTCCTATTTGGTTACACTCCGGAATAAAGGTGGTTATTTTCGAATGTTATCATACGGGATTCCCCATAAGACGTGCCTCATAATCGATTGTTGGGCCACCAGAAACCTTTTGGTGACCCTTTACTATCCATTCACTTTAATAACTTTGATACCGTAACTATGAGTGAATATGATGTTAGGTCGTTGGAGAAGGGGAAGCCTGCAGTGGGCATAAGATGCCAACGAGGTTATTTATTGGGTCCCATATAGTTTTAGTGACCATATGAATAACATGTTGGATCATTATGAAGACCTCCAAGAGCAACAAAGGTTTTCTAAGGTAAACCTTAATCCTCAAGAACCTCAATTTTGAAAAATTTAATCAGCTGTCGGGAAGGTCCAATTCAACGGTTATAACCCAGAATTATGGTGCATTGGGACATTCCAGGATGAGAGTGAGTTTCAAAAGTTATTGGACAGAGTTTCCCATAGGGCATGGGAGGGTCCCCACAAATGATTATTGGTCTCAGTTAGCTACAGTGATCCTCTACTATCTACCATTTTTAAGTCTTCGATATCGATTGAATATGACATTAGGTAAGTAAGAAGACCTCCCAGGGACAAAGAGGGGTCTCTTGGGTCGACTTTAGTCCCCAAGAACCTCATTTTTGAAAAACTCCACCAATCCCCTTAGGTTCAATCCAAAGGCCATAATCCACCAAAACATTGTAACAGCCTGAGGACAACAGATGTGATTATTTTCGAACGATATTAGATGGGGAGACTTGACTGACTCTTTACTAGTGATCCATGTTCAGGGCTCGTATGAATATGACCTTAATATCCCAAGAGCTTGAGCAGGGGAGAGAGGGAGCTTGGGATCAATGAAGGGAGCTTGCAAATGGAGCTTGAAGAGGGGAGCTTAATTAAGCACTGCTTCCTTTGACTGGTCATGACAGAATCGTTTTTTTTTCCTAATCCATGCGGGTATTGCTGGAAAGGGAAAAAGGAAAGCAAAGGGGGTGGATTACCTGTTGCGTGCTGCGTCATACACAAACCCAAGAGCTGGCATTTAACCTTGTGGGATGCTTGTCAACAATAAAGGCTTTAGAGTATCTTTTCTTATTCTTTTGTAAATGTTTTTTCCTATGTAATTGTATTCTTTGCATTTTGACTAAAATACTCATACGAAATAAATTAATTTTTTCAGTATTTTATTTTCGATTTTATTTTGATCCAAAATTATTATTGTATGAAATAATTAACAATCTAACAATTATTTTTCCAAAACTCCCTATAAATACAAAACTAAATATTTACTAAGTTGGTAAATTATTAATGTTAGAGGATTGATGGGGTTCACTTAGCAATTTTTAGGAAATTTCAACCCGCCCGAGCACCGGTGGAGTGCATGGTGACTAGAGGGACCCAAAAGGGCTCCTTGTGGCTCGGGAAGCCATTCCGAGCGGCCTTACTCTCTTTGCTCCCATGACTTCAACGTTTGGGGCCTCGTGGATGGTTAATGGACTTTTGGGGGCTCTTATGTACCCACTTTCCAGCCACAGGCTCCGAGGGCTCTATATAGTAGAAAAATAACACACTTCGAGTTTTCAGATTCTGGGACACAGTTTTGGCCACTAATAGCCCACGGATTTGAACCCTCCCGCCACCAGTTGAGTTTGGCTCCACCAGAGTGCATGGAGCCTTAGGGCGACCCAAACAGGCCCCTCATAGCTCAAGGACACCCTTCTGAGTGAACGAAATCCCTTTGCACCCACGATTTCGGCATTCATGGCCTTGTGGATGGGGAACCAATTCGGGGTCCCGAGGGCTCTCAAGGACCCAATTTGCGGTCACAAAATCCTTCCATGTCCCTAAAGGAGTGTCGTTAAATATTGAGGAAAATTGACATACTTCCACTATTGAGATTTCGGGAACCTGTTTTGCCCACTTATAGCCCACGGTTTTGGAGTCTCCAAGGTGCCATTTGAGTTTGGCTCCACCAAGGTGCATGGTGACTTAGGGGGGTGACTTAGGGGACCTAAGAGGCCCAGTTGTGGCTAGGGGCAGTTCTGAGTGGTCTAACTCCCTTTGCACCCACGAGTATGGCGTTCAACACCTCATGGATAGGTGACGAATATGGGGCCTCTGAGGGCTCTTAGGGATCTGGTTATTGGCCTTGGGCTCTTCCCACGTCCCTATGGGGGTGCCTTTGAAATATCGTGGATAAATGAAACACTTGACACTTCCACTTTTGAGGTTACGTGACCCCGTTTTGCACATTTCCCCACTTATAGCCACGATTTGGACCCTCCCAGGTGCGTGATGACTTAGGGGGACACAAAAGGGCCCCTTCGTGGCTCATGGGGGCCATTCCAAGCGGCATAACTCGCTTTGCACCTACAATTTCGACGTTCGGGGCCTCGTAGATAGGTGACCGGTGCGGAGCCTCCAAGGGCTCTAGGTATCCGATTTCCGTTCATGGGCTTCCCTCACGTCCCTATGAAGTTCACAGTGCGATATAGTGGAAAAATTACACACTTTCAGTTTTGAGCGTCCGGGATCCCGTTTTACCCACTTAGAGCCCACGGCTTAAGACCTTCCCGCGCACCGGTTAAGTTTTGCTCCACCGGGGTGCGTGGTGATATAGAGCGATCCAAGAGGGTCCCATGTGGCTTGGGCGGCCATTCCGAACAGCCGAACTCTCTTTACACCCACGACTTCGACGCAGAGAGCCACCTAGATGGGTGACCAATATAGGGCCTTCGAGGGCTCTTAGTAACCGACCCGGTTTTCGGCCATGGGCGCCTATAATGTTTAGATGGGGTTCCTCGTGCGATATCATGGAAAAATAACACACTTCGATTTTTCAAGTATTGAGACCCCATTTTGCCCACTTATAGCCCACAGATTTGAACTCTCCTTGCCACAGTTTTAGTTTCACTCCACCCGGGTGCGTGGTGACTAGGGGACCCAAGAAGGCGCTTCATGGATTGCTGGGCCGTTCCGGCTGCCTAAATCTCTTTACACCCACAAAATTGGTGGTCGGGATCTCGTGGAAAAGTAACCAATACGGGGCCTCCAAAAGCTCTTAAGGACCCAATTTCCAGCCCTGGGCTCCTCCCACGTCCATTTGTGGGTGCCCATGGAATAGAGTGGAAAAATAACACACTTCTATATCTGAGGTTTCGGGATCCTGTTTTGCCACGATATTGGAGCGGGCGTCGGTTGAGTTTGGCTCCACTNGGCAAAAGACCCCCCAGTGGCTCAAGGGGCCATTCTAAGCCGCCTGACCATCTTTGCACCCGAGATTTCGGTGTTTGAGGCTTCGTAGATGGGTGACCAGTATGAGTCCGAGGGCTCATAGGGACCTAATTTCTGACCATGGGCTCCCCCTACGTCTCCACGGGGTTCTTTGTATGATATTGTAGAAAAATTCCATGCTTTCATTTTTGAGGTTCCGGGATCCCATTTTCTCCTCTTCCAGTATTTTGGACCCTCCCGGCGTCGTTTGAGTTTGGCTCTACCATGGTGTGTGGTGACTTAGAGAGATCCAACAGTGCCCCTCTTGGCTGGGGAGGCCATCCTAAGCAGCCTAACTCTCTTTGCACCCACGTTTTCGACTTTAAGGGCCTCATGGATGGGTGACCAGTATGGGGCTTCCGAAGGCTCTTAAGGACCCGGTTTCCGGCCATGGGCTCCTCCCATGTCCTGATAAAGTTCCCAATGCGATATGGTTCCAAAAAAAAAAAAAAAAAAAAAAAAAACCTTCAATATTTCAGGTTTCGAGAACCCGTTTTGCCCACTTCTAAACCATGGATTTGAACCCTCTCGGGCGCCAGTTAAGTTTGGCTCCACCGGGGTGCGTGGAGACTTACGAGGACCCAAAAGGGCCCCTCATGGCTCGGGGGACCAATCTAAGCGGTCTAACTCCTTTCGCACCCGCGATTTCGGCATTTAAGGCCTCGTGGATGAGTGACCATTTCAAGGACTCCGAGGGCTCTCAGGGACCCAATTTCTGGTCCTCGGCTACTTCCATGTCCTATCGAAGTGTCTGTTTAATATAGTGGAAAAATGACACTTCCATTATATTGAGGTTCTAGGACCCTATTTTGCTCATTTAAGCCCACGGTTTTGCTCTCTTCAGCGCTAGTTGAGTTTGGCTCCATCCCAAGAAGCCCAATTGTGGCTCGGGGATTGTTTTGAGCGACCAATTTCTGCGTCCGAGGCCTCATAGATGAGTGACCAATACGGGGCCTCTGAGGGCCGTAGGGATCAAGTTTCTGGCCCTAAGCTACTCCCACGTCCCTATGAGTGCCCATGATATATCGTGGAAAATGACACACATTCATTTTCAAGGTTCCAGGACTCTGTTTTACCTACTAGTCCACAGTTTTGCTATCTCAAGCGCTGGTTGAGTTTGTCTCCACCGAGATGTGTGGTGAGTTAGAGGACCCAAAAGGGCCCCTCATGGCTTGGGGACTATTATAAGTGGCCTAACTCCCTTTGCAGCCACGATTACGACATTTGGGGCCTTGTAGATAAGGGACCAGGGCGCGACCTCTAAGGGCTCTTAGGTACCTAGTTTTCGAATATGGGCTCATCCCACGTCCCTATGAGGTTCCCTTTGCTATATTGTGGAAAAATGACATTTCCAATTTTGAGGTTCCACACCCCCTTTTTCCTACTTATAGCCCACAGTTTACGACTCTTTTGGAGGCCGGTTATGTTTGCCTCCACTGGGGTGCGTGGTGGCTTAAAGCCGAGAGAAGCAAGATGGCCTCATGGATAGGTGACCAGTACAAGGCCTTCGAGTGCTCTTAAGGACCCGGTTTCCGACCATGGGCTCCTCCCACGTCACTAAGGGGGTGCAGTGAAATATCGTGGAAAAATGACACATTTTCATACTGTGACCCCGTTTTGCCCACTTATAGGCCACGGTTTTGGACTCTCCAAGGTGCCAATTGAGTTTGGCTCTAACGGGGTGCGTGGTGACTTAAAGGGACGCAAGGGAGCCCCTCGAGGCCTGGGGAGCCATTTGGAGCGGCCTAACTCCCTTACATCCAATATTTCAGCGTTCGGGGCCTCATTGATGGGTGACAAGTACAAGGCCTCAAAGAGCTCATAGAAACCCGGTTTTCGGCCTAGGCTCCTAAATCCCTAGTCTCAAATAACCTCAATTTTGAAAAACTCAACCCACGAAAACGATGCATTAAGATGTCCACAAAAAATGGTTGGTTATTGAGTTTTTAAAAGCCTTTAGTAACCAAATACTAGTCACCCCAATTTTAAAGTTTTACAACTGAATGCATGAGTGAATATGATGTTATATTGTTGAGAAGACCTCCAAGAGGCACCGGGGGTTCTCTTGGATCAGCATTAGTCCCGTGGAACCTTGTTGTTAAAAAGGACCCCATAAGGGTCAAGTTCAAATAATACAACCCACAAAATAAAGCATCCAAGATTTATAGAACGAAGGGAGTTAATTTTGAACGATGTTAGATGGCAATCTCAATGGGGTGTGGGAGGCCTCAAAGTTGGTTGGTTAAGAGGTCTGCAATAGCTTTTGGTGACCCTTTACTTCTTGGGTCAATATTAGTCTCCATGAACTAAAGTCTATCCCAAGAAGGTCCAATCCAACACATAACACATGAAAATGAGGCATCCGCAACATCTTCGAGCGAAGGTGATTATTTTCAAACAATATTAGATGAGAATTCCCAAGGGCATTGGAGGTCCTCGAGGATGGTTATTGGGTCCCCACAATAGCTTTTTAAGACCATTTACAAGCCAACCAATTATAAGACTCCAATACCAAAACTATGGGTATATATGTAAGAATATATGAAGTTAGGGCACAGGAGAAGACCACTCGAGGATATCAAGGGGCCTCTTAGCCCTTAGGCCGCTAAAGGCCCTAAGAACCGGACCACTGTATGGGAAAAATCAACTAGCCCCGAGAGGTCTGTTTTATACAACCTAAGCAGAAATCGTACTTTGCCAACACATGCCCAAAGTTTACCACATCATCCAAATCAGTAAGATCTTCAGCAACTTATTAACCCAGTTTCTAAACTGTGAAACCTTCCTAAATGAATGAATTTCAGTTAACGCATTTCACTTCACCTATTCAATCGTGAATATCACAGTAAGTTCTTCAAAAATGAGCATCTTCACATTATGATGTGACAAATGTCGAATGAGTTCACTAATACATACAATTCTTACTGGCACCACAAAGACGTAATTAACACAGCCGATGGCAACATAAGTGCCAAAAACTCACCATCGATTTCATGCTAAATTTACAGCCAGTTCAGTAAACTGAGACTTCATTCACAATATAATATCATGAATACTTCAACTTCTACCCCCTTAACCAATAGAATGAGACACATTACTCAATCACTTGCTGCACTACTACAAACAGTTGCCAAAAGATGAAATACAGCTTTGATCACAAGTTTCAGATAAATTCAAATTCACAAATACAAAAATTTCAAGCTAGTTAACACTCGCCTAAGAAAATTGCTGGATTTTCATCAACTCCGACATGATTGTCAATAGGTCACCATCAAATTCATCAAAAGATTGCAATCTTATCAAAGTCAATTTACACTTAACTACCCAAATGAAATTGACTGATCACTAGGTTTTAGCGAAGCATCACAGAGAGAGAAAGAGAGAGAGGATACACACCTTGAAGGTCGGGAATCGACTGAGTGAGGCAAAAGAGTCGAATCGTTGAGTCGGAATCGGCGACAGAACGGAGGAACTTGAGGAGGCAACGGAGGCCGCGAACTCGGAGAAAAGAGAACTCAGCTCGGGCATCTCTGAGTCCGGATCGGAGGGAAAGGGTGACCTCTCTGTACAATTTCGCCTGAGTTAGCGACTCGACCAGCTCCTCAACGGCCGCCATTGCCGCCGAAGTCGACGGCGACTCGACTTGAGTCGACGATTCCGAGTTCGGACCGCCATCGCTCGGGGACGATGGTGGTGGGTAAGCCTTTTTCAAATTCATCTCTCTCTCTCTCTCTCTCTCCTCCCTCCTGGTGGTGGTTTGCGGGTCCTCAAAACGATGGCGTTGTAGTTTCGTTCAGTTCGCAACTCAGTGAATTGAAAAAAAACGCTGCGTTTTATTTTAGGTCTAGTTATCTGACACACTTATAAAACACTTGGACACAATACGTATTAGGTTTTATGTCCTCTATAAATAGTCTTTTTGTTAGAAGCATATACGTGTCAGTGGTGTATTCATGTCCATGAAACCTAAATTAGGCATTATTTGTAACATCGTTAAGGTCATGTTACTCTTACTGCTGTATATTATAGCCAAACAGAAATTTTCTCTAAATGTTTTAATTTACTTTTTTACCCACTTGAATTGCAAATGACTTTTACCCTATGTTTTGTAATTTATCGTTCTATGTTTAGCACTCTCTTTGATTATAGACCCACAAAGAAGACAACAATGATGACGTGGTAATACTATAAACTACAAACTTGAAGAATTTGTATCCCAACCTAAACTATTAGATTAGTCAACATTATAAAGAGCATCTCAATTCAAACCCTAATAAAAAAAAGAGAGGCATTTAATTTCGAATTACTCAAGATCATTGTCTATGATTTACCTAACTGATATAAGAACAAAGAACATCAATTCCATCAAAGTGATGCAAAAATAACCCTAGCATCAATGATATTAGTATTTAGTGGAATACATCATTCTTCTTCGTATAAGCTTTCACGTTCTTTCCCCTCAAAAAAAAAAAAAAAAAAAAAACTTTCACGTTCTTTCTTACATTTAAGACACTTTTTTTCATAAGAACCGATAGAATTCAGTCCTTCAAGCCCATAGTTTTGATTTCTTATAGTTGTGATATTTACCTTAATATCATCTTACAAGACATTTAACAAGATCCATGGTCTCAGTTATGAAAATGGAATTAATACTACTGGGTTTGGCACCTATTAAAATTGAATTGCATAAGTTGCTTCTGAAACAAAATCTGTTGTTTCTTCACCATCATGCAAAGTACTTGAATATAAATTAGTTTCATGATCCTAAGCAGAGTACAAAGAACATATGGCGTTTGGAGTAACAGTAAAAACCAAACTGGTAAAAGTAAAACCCAAGCAAATACTTGCATCAACAGTCGACGAAAGTCTATTTATTCAAATTGCAAAACTAAATGCAAGCTAAATTATAGTTCTAGATAAGAAGATAAACTGTGAGTTACTGCGATTAACTACATTTCCAACGCTTTCATATAGCAGATATATTTACACTTGCAAAGAAGGACACCCAACCTAACAAATCCAACCCAATCCAATGAAAGATAACCAAGAATCAAATACGTGATTTCGATCGACTAGAAAACAGGACAACCATCAATAACAACCCCTTTAGCCGTAGGACAAGTCGCCAAGGGGCAGCCCTCCGACCTTGCCCCCCACCAATCAAGACTGATGGTGGACTTATATTGCAAGCTAAAGAATATAAGAATCGTCATAAAAGCCGTTCCAGCATCAAGCCCACCGGAGAAGATATAATTGTATCGTTCCCACCACCTTGGCCGATACTTGAAGACAACGTATCCAGATAAAAACCCGACAATGATCCAACTTGTAAAATTCACAGCACTAGCAGGAGGCATTAAGGCTGTTGCGCCCAAAAGGATTGGCATGTGGATCTTCCCTATCCATTTTTGCCTTGGAAACGCCCTTTTGGCAAGCCATACTAGGAAAGGTGCTAAGGCTCCTCCAATGAAGAAATAGTTTACGTTTGAGTAGAGACCGAGGTTACCAAAGATCCTTCGGGGACCAACTAGACCCCATATGACCGAGGCAGTGTAGAAGGTCGAGTCATACACACAGGTCCAGGGGCTGTCGGGTGGGAGCTGAGACACGTCGCAAAGGCCGGGGATTGAGTACATCATCCACCACGCGGTTCCTGTGTAGACTGCTACTGATACAAAACCCCCTACAACCTAAAAATTCCAGTTTCAACCATGAATTCATTACCCAAAAAAAAAAGCTCCTGATTGTGCTAAGATATCAAGAGATATAACCAAGATTTTCTAGCACTATGTTACCTGACATTTCCACCCGTGTTCAAGTAACATAGGCATAGGGGGAGGATAAGTCTAGGGATAATTAATGTACCTGAGCCATGAACATTACTCTAGGTGGAATCTTCATGTAGTGACCAAGCTTGAAGTCCTGTAGGAAGAAAAGTGCTTGGTTCATACTGATGTAGCCGTACACCTTGAAGCACATATTAGCAACGGGTCTTCCAGGGTATAGATACCCGATTATGTACTCAGTGATGACATTCAATCCTGGTTGCTGCATAATTACAGAAAGAACAGAACAGAAAATGCTGAAACCAAATGAATAAGAAAACGAGAAATGTAATTGATTTCACATATTTGATTTCCTGCTCAGTACCTGATTTGTGGTGGCCTGGATGATGCCAATTGGGAGAGTGAAGAAGAAGGCGATGAAACAAGCAAGAAGAACACCCCACCATGGCAACTGGAGTGTTTCCTTGTAGTATTCGCATGCCCAGATGGTCAGAGCAACTGTCACTACTAGCAGGGCATGAAACCACCACATTGGTACCTGGTTATAAGCCTGCATCATCTTTGTGTGTATATCTGTTTTCCTTGTTCCTCCAAACGCCCTTTTAGCTTGTTGCCAGATATCACTGCATGATCAACACTGCTTTAGTTATCTTGGCAACCCAAATAAACTTTTATCGTAATATTAGCAACAACAACAACCGGAAACACACTACAATATAAGCCTGGCCTGTACATAGAGCTTGCTCTTACATTATTTAGGAAGAACGAGTTAAATTGTTCAATGTTTGCAAAAGATAAGAGTTTTGAAATAAGAAAAAGAATGGATGATGAAATCAATGATGTAGAGTTTTAGAAACTCTGAAATGAAGCTTTAATTTCTAGCCCCATTTTCGTTTCTTAGAAGCTCTATGGGCTGATGAAGTGAAAGGAGAAGGGAAGAAGAGGGAAGATATTTGTATATGAGAAGCTCACAATCAAACACTTGGCCAAACATCCTCTTTGTTTCTGTCATGGGCAACTGAATAATGCAATTTCTAATATTTGCAAGGACAGTTATAAACACATAACAATGTAAAGCATGCATGTAAGTTAAGGTTGCACTGACATCATTTAAAGTCCTTAGATGACATGAGTTAAATTTGTTCAATGTTTGCAAAGGCTGAGAATTATAAGATAAGAAAAATAATGAACTATCAAAATTCATGAGTTCGTACCGTCCATTGAAGAGAAGAACGTGGACAAGTGTAGCAGAAAGGGTCGCAAATCCAAGACCATATGTCATCGCAAAGAATGTCGTCAAATACACAGGACCTGTCTTAGCATAGGCTTCCTTATCCAACTCAAAGTTCGGAGTAATGATGCTGGTAACATCGTACGCCGATCCATTACCCATAAAAAGTTTCTGAGAAAATATAGGGAAGTTCTTTGCCTTGTAAAGATCCGCCCAATAACACAACGGTATCATCACATACATCATCAGCACAAACCCCACGGCTATATTAGCCGTAGCAAACCAAGGGCTAGCTAAAGGACTCCCTAGATACGACGAAATCGTTGTCCAGTCAACGGCAAATGCACCAATCCCAAGCCCATGCTGGCCCGAGCCCAATTGGTTTACTAGCACAGATTTTGGAGCCAACCAACAAGCCCAAGAAATACTTGTCACCACTGTTAAAAGGTAGTTGGGTAACACACCATAAGCAGCACTGCAAATTAGAATGATCAAGAAGAACTGAGTTCGGCTTATGCCTCCTTTAGCTCTCTTTTCCTTTTCATGTAGAGCCCTGCATGGATTATTTCAAAATTCTCACCAATTTCAGCACGAATTTAAACAGGGAAATTCTACTACAAAATTCTCTTTTTAAATTATAGAAGGTAATACCTAAAGATTGAGACCTGAACAAGATTAGCAGGCCACCACATTGCTCCAGGATCGACGAGATATTTCCGAAACAAACCAGCCCATCCAAATCCCAGTATCTACATATTTGCACCACAAAAGCTCAATTAGGGCTTAAAAATATATTAAACTTATTTCACAGAGTCACCACCTACCCTGTATTTTAAGAGGTACATAGCAATAGCTAAATAAAACTACAAGTCAAGTAACCCTTTTCACTCTTCAACACACAGTGGAAGAAACTTACAAGTTACAGGGAACTAAAAATAAGAAGATTATGGTGTCTTAGATATGATTTGTTGATGCAATAGAGCACACATGTTAACTTAACTACATATCTCGGAATATATGATTTTTAATTTCTTAAAAGGGTGTACCAAAAAAAACATCAAATCAACAAAACCCTTTTACATTTCATCTTGTCATGTACTTAATGCAATATAAAAACGATGAAATAAACGCAACCTTAACCTAAGGTCGAAAAAGCAACAAATAAACAAACAAACAAACAAACCTGTGTGGTGAGCATGACAATGGCAGCAGGAAGAAAAGTAAGCTTCCTCTTATAGAAGAGCTTAATACTCGACAAGATGTGAGTCGCATAAACAGCCCCAGCACCCGAATTCGCAAAGATAGTAATCAAGACATGTTCTTTCATATTAAACGGACCCGGGTTCAGAGTAAACTGCCATCTACTCCCCTGCAGAAACACCCTCTTAGTAATGGTCCGAGCCATTAGGTGCCCAAGTGGAACAACCACGATCTGAGCCGAGATCGAAGACAGTTGCATCGGGTTGTTTCGGAACCACATGAACTGGTTCACAAATGAGAGCAGAACACATGATGTTATCCCAAGAACCCACATCCTGAAGGTTAACACGGGCGTGTTGGGGTCGTCGGTTTTTGGCACCGTTACATCTACTTCCCTAATCATGCATATCTCGTCATCGTCGTCGTTAACATCCTTTATTGTTGTTGTTGTTGGTGCATTCTTCTCCTCCATCTCCATAGCCATAGCCTCTGTTATGGCCATGAAAATGGATTATTCTCTGGTTTTTGGTGTTTTGGTTATGAGTTTTTGCTATGAATTTGCAATGGCCAGACCATGTAATAACTAATAATCTCTCTCTGTTTGGATAGTTTTTGGTGTTATTGGTAACAGAATAATCATAATATTGGGCGGTATGATTTGTGAAGATTCTGTGTTTGGATAAGAGGGGTGGTGAGATTCCAAGAAAGGGATTCTTTACAAAAACTTAATTTAATTTTATTTTATTTTTATTTTTAAAAAAAGAAATAGTACAAGAAGAGTTGATGAGAATCATGGGAGGTTGGTGGTTGGCGGTTAAGAAATTTTAATGTATATTAGAGGATATTTTTAGAAAAGAGGATTTTCAAAGGGTTAATTTTTCCTCTTTTAAATGACTAGAGTAAATAAATTGTTGAGATTTTTATTCTGAAAGCTGGTGTTGTGTCATCGTGTGTGTGATACAATTAATGGTGAGTTGGAGACAAATCATTTATACTATTATAGGAAGTATAATTCCTTTTTTATTTCATCTATACTATTGTAGAAAGTATCTTCAAGTATCTATCTTTATACACCAATAATTTGAATTAGATAGGTAAAATTAGTCATCACTGACCTAGATGTGGATTTGCTAGGATGAGTCTTCTTGTGTCGAGTTTGATGACATTTTCTTTTTGATTATTAATGAAATTCATTGAACTATTGGGGAGGGGAAAAAAAAAAACTTAAGTTGAGGAACTATAACCTCCATTTCTCCCTTGACCTAGTTTTTTTAAAAAAAAGAATAGTAGGAGTATATAATATTGACTATTGAGGATAACTTAGACTCCATGATTAATTAAAAAAAAAAGTTGATGGAAAAATAGTAGGAAGGTACTAATTTCAAAAACACTTGATAAATAAACAACTTTCACATCTTACGCCAATCAATGATCTCATTTTCAAAGATAACGGAAACTTCGGGCACAATATGTTCATTTACGAAGAATTAGAGGTGCGTTCATTTCAATTAAACGTGCTACTTGAACTGAACTAAACTTGTAAAACCGATTCAAATAGAAAGATTATAACATGAACATGATATGACCCGGGATTAATAATTTGGTTAAAAGTTCGTTATCTGTCTATCTATATCAAGGAGAGTGAATGCGAAAGCAATGAAGCTTATGTTTGTGTCTAATAATTGTCTTAAAATTTCTTTTTGTCATTAGTGATTTTGGTGGGGGCAGAAGATGACATACTACTTACTATTATATGGAAATGAGACATGTGACTAAGCCGGCCAACCGCAAATTAGAGGAAGAAGAAGAGGACATGAATGCATGGGACATTGACATCCTTTTCAGGAAATGCATTGATTTTCGAAATGAAATGAAATGAAATTGAAAATGTACTGGCATTGGACCTCCTCAAACTAGTAACAGTATCAAACAAACATTTTTTTTCCATAATATATCATTGTAGGCTCCAATTCATCATAATATTCTAATCTGTATTTTTATGCTCTTAACTTTGTTCTTGTTTTCTTGTGTCAATGTTTCAACCTTTTTTAGTCAACTTTTGATTGAAATCTTAACTTTGTTCTTGTTTTCTTGTGTCAATGTTTCAACCTTTTTTAGTCAACTTTTGATTGAAAACCTCAACTAGGACTCTAGGAGGGATACCCGGAGGATTGAGTATTCATTAAGATTGAAATCCATGAAAATGAGGCACTCCATGCTTGTGAAGCAATATTGGAGTAGATCCCAATCATGTTGGTCTTCAAGATCGGTAATTCACTCTTGAATGTTATTTTGGTGATCATTTACTAATCACCCACTTTTAAAGTTTCAACTAGGAAATTGCGAGTGAATATGTATTTAGGTGCCAGTAGAAGGTCCAAGTCAACAAAAATATCTCTATTGAAATACTTAACCACACCCCATATGTACAATTGAAAGGTTATACTCCACGAAAATGAGACATTTGAGATGGCTAGAGACGAAGGTGATTATTATCGAATTACAATTACTCACTCTCCAATATATTCTACTTTAAGGTTACAATTATAGTACTAGACTTTGTGCATGTCACAACGTAGCTCTCATTCGCTCAATGTATATAAAGAATGAAGGTCCTAGCATTACTGTTTAACATCAATGTTGATTTTGATGTTCTTGTTGATTCTTCGTCATACGGAACAGTATCGCTTTACTTATGGAAAAACAAAAAAGAGCATAGCTACATGTCCGATCTTTTACCTCATTCAAAATATTGAAGATTAAGACTAACATATATATACGTCAAGTGAACTACTCCTCTTATACCGCTTGAATTTAAGACAAAACTCACTTTTTCCACTCATATTTAAAACACTCGACTTAAAACGTGATTTGATTTGCTGCCTTCATAGACCTCACAAAAGTCTATCCACACAGTTCAAAAGTAATAAACTGAAACAGCGGATAAGGTTGGAAAATAATTTATCAACCCAAAAAAAAAAAAATAAAAAAAAAATGTCAACCGCAGATTCAACTTATTGTGCAGAAATTAGCCGGCCATTCCACCACACCGTCCTATACATACATCTGTAAACTGTACCCCCTGGAATTTTGCAGTTTAGGAATGAGGGCCTCATTCCAGAACAATAGTAGTATTATAAATCTCTTTCAAATATTAAATTCCGCTACCAAATCCATCAAAAATATTAAAAAAAATTATCCTATGAGGGGTAGCTAAGCTGGTCGTATGGCTAAAATTCATGGATCGTGTGTTTGATGCTCACTCTATCTAAAACGTCAAAGACTAGTGGCTACAAGTTCCCCGGATCAAAAAGGAAATACTCAAATTTCATGGAGGCGAAATTAACGAAGGCTATAAGTTGTCCTAATCTTAATCCCACTCGACACCTAGAGACAACATTCTACGTCGCTTCATTTCTGAAAATGAAAAAAAAAATGAACAGACCTCTTTGGCGATCACTCCCTCCTGATTAATTGAAGAGTTAGCAATGTACGGAACGCTTCCATATAGGCCTTGGAAGTATGATTGCTAAACGAGCAAGCTAACAACCGATCTCAGCTGAATCAACTCGATTCAAACTCAATACTAGCTCTCCGAGTCAAAAAAAAAAACTAGACATACATCTTTGGAAGTATGATTAACTGAAGAGTTGCAATGTTATCGGATAAGCCTTGGAAGTATGATTGCTAATCAAGCATAGCTAACAAGAGCGATCTAAGCTTAATCGACTCGATCCAAACTCAATACTAGCTCTTCAAGCCAAACGTGGAGTCAGGTCGAACTATTCAATCCTTTCTATTAGTTTCTAGAAGAGACATCTGAAAACTTGAGTTTGAAACCCTATCACTTCTCCATGTGACCATGTCAAAAGCATTAGACATAACATACTGGTCAATATCTACCAAACCCTACTATTTGTATTATTGTACTGATGAAAGAATTTTCCTATGAAAGATGGCCCATACGCCTTACTTCATTATCATAACTTGTAAAAAACATGTCCACTAGTCTACGAAAACTCACCATCAGACATTCACCATCACATTCCAAGCTTATAAACAAACTGCACCACATAAAAGTCGAGAATACGCAACCGCGAATGCGTGATCTATTGACAAGGTAATGAGAATAATCGAGGTAATAGAGGTCAAGATATGTCGCAAAGGAACATGAGGCAAACTGCTCCAACCACATCAACAAAAACGCCATATTTTGTGCCTTTTCAATGCTGATAGAGATAAGCTCATGGACCTTGACAACAAAGCAACTCTTAACAGATAAAAGCATAAAGGTCTCTCCACAAACGATTTACTGCACACATAATCTCCATTCAATGTAAAAA
Organism: Mesembryanthemum crystallinum; assembly: GCA_030267885.1. Lineage (NCBI taxonomy): Eukaryota > Viridiplantae > Streptophyta > Magnoliopsida > Caryophyllales > Aizoaceae > Mesembryanthemum > Mesembryanthemum crystallinum. Next base: position 6,068 of record BSSO01000078.1, on the reverse strand, counting down.
CGCCAACCCTGTTTTATTCTCATCTCCTGAGCATCTAACAACTAACAAGTGTCTAGATAGTTTCTCTATGACACAATTCTAACCCAACTGTATTAGATCCCTGAAAATATAATACAAGCAGACAAATCGGAATTATCATCCATCGCCAAAACACAATTCCCCAAATTGCGAGTGCTAACCAGCACTAGGAAGTCACAGCAGAAACAAACGAATGAATCAATTAATCACTTCAAATGTGCCTCACAAACACAGATGCCAGAAACTGCTCGAATGAAAAATTATCTGAACCCGGATGAATGCACATAGTTCGCATTAACAGAGACATGAACTAATCAAATTTGCTTCAACAAACAGACATCATACAAACAAAATTCCAAAGATTGAGCAAAATGCCTTGGTAGAAGGATCAGTGAAAAGTCGAGAACACTTTTAAGGTTTTGAAGATTTGACACGAGAAACATAATTCAGTAGGACATTCAGAAATCAGAACTCTCCAGCGTTTTAACAGTTGCAGGATAGGAAACAACATTGAGGGGAGGAAAATGCAAGAAGCAGCAGAGCTGTAATAGATTAGAAACCAGTTACTGACAGACACGAACACACAATACAGCTGCAGAGCAGAGCAAGCAACAAACACACTCTTTAATTTGACACTAAAAGAAAGGTACCAAAAGAGTAGTGTATATACAAAAAGGAAGGTGCTAGTGATTAGCGACTAATACACCTCCTGTATAGCAAAAATAAAAATAGTAGCGTATATGAATTCAAAGCAGCCACATTAAGCAACTTTGATGCATAACCACCTGATTGCAGAGGGGGCGGGGGGAAGAGAGAAAGAAAGGAAAAAAAAAAAAAAAAAACTGTTTGGGTAGTCAGATTTACAGATTAAACAGTTTGAAGAACATCTAGAGGAGATCGTATCGAAAGCTATATTGTATACCAGTCACGCTTTTTCATAAACATAATAAATCTGAAAGTTCCCATGGAAAATCCTGCACTAGAGTAAATAATCACATTCACCCCTGCCCAACAGGCAACAGCCTCAAACTGAACAAAGAATAAAGAAAACACAGAACAGGCTCAAACAGAGCAAACATATATAGCAAGTCGCTTCAATTTGAGAGATCAAGAAAAGTGATGATTGGCGATGAGAGGGTATTCACCACCTCTTGACCAATGGTAGAACCGAAAATTACCTAATGAAAATACGCAAAACAGAAAAATCTTCCTCTTCAACACAAAGCAACACCGTCAACACGCTTCAATCGAATACATCAATTAGTATTTCCATATCTAAAAACTGAATACAGAACGGCACTACAAGAATATCTAATAAAAGCGTACAATCTTCGAACTGCCTAGCTATTAACCCTGAATGAGGTTACCCACCCCATCAAGTCAGTCCTAATAAAATGTCGCAGTCCCATATGTACGCATTGTTCTGCAAATGTAAAGTGGTTGAATCGCCCCTCATTATCGCAAACCTCCCAATTTCGAGCGGGTCCTACATAGAAATGCCCTTCGACGATTTAGAACGAGTAATTGTTCGGGTTTCATCAATGACCTATTCAGCGATTAATGCCTAAGCGTGAGCAAATATAGAGTAACGTTTATCACCTGCCGACAATTCAACGTTTTCCGCGATGCCCACCACCTGACCTTGCACCAGGATAGCGAGCAAATTGCAACCTTAACGCAGCCGAGTCACGATCATTTTCATCAAACTTATAACCTGCAAAATCGAGCTTTACTAACGCTGCATAATTGGCTACGGTCTATACGCACTTTTGAGGCCATCATGAACAAAGACCAGTGATTGTGTGCTATGGCTTACGCATATGTTCAGGGCCAAAACGTATTTAAAGCTTTTGAATAGATAGGAAAATTGGCCCCTAAGACCTTCCTTTGCATAAAATAATTAGCAAAAAGTATTTTCTTTAAAATCATCTGGAAGAATTTGAAGGAAAAGCCCTGCCTAACAGGCGAGGTAGCCAAGGTTTACCACAGTCCACAGGGATTTAAGTGACAAGTTCTTCAAGATTACATGTGGTTGTTGACTAACGTTCACATCCCAGGTTTGTCTGTTTAAGCTAGGAAAAGAACAATACGAAGGAAACATATATAGAAACAATTTATGCACTCAGGTGCAACAACTCAGAACTATCATGTGTATTTGATTTTGTAAGCTACACATAAGTCAGACTCCAATATAGAAAAATGAGGTTTAGCAACGAGATTACTGGCAAACCCTATGGAGAAATTCCTCCCTTAGCGCTAAAAATACTCGGATGTGAAGTCTATGAAAAAGTAATGGCAGGACCACAATATTACGCAAAACCACATGTCTTTCCTCAAAAGTGTATGCAGATTGCAGAGGATAAGCAGTTCAATTCTCCATGTGCTTCACTAAACCACCATCTAATTAGATTATGAACTTAATATAATAGAGGCCCCCCAGATGATCAAAGATTAAAATCTAATATGATAATGGACAAAGATTGGGCCATTACATAAGTAGCTAATAAATCCATACAATTCTTGTCCACCCACACACACGAGCGCGCGCATACACAGATTTTGTCGTGGTCATATTAGAGGACAACAGCTAAATGCAATTTCAGAAAAATAACCACAACGCCATCCTAAATATCCGTGAGAATCACCAAAAGAGCCTTATCTCTCACAAACTAGTAGTGTTACATCACCATTAGTTTTACAAAAAACAATCTCAACTGCCGAGTCAAAAATTAAAGTACAGACAATAGTCAATAATTTAACAATGAGATAAATACTGCCATTCTCATTATTTCCAATTCATACCTTCTCAACATTGAATTTCCGTAAGATAGTTGATATGTTATGCATCATAGCAACGGGCTAAACTCAATGAAAACAGTTGATTTATACTTTTGAAACATCACCTCTATTTCAAAGCAAGCACATCAAAGTAAGTGTAGGCAACCAAACAAAGTGTAGTTCATGTACCTTTACTGCCGAAAAATATTGAAAGACCAGCAAATGGAACAAAACAAAAGGTAAATCTGTAGTCATATTTGGAACAAAATGCAGTAAGATTACAAGGGCGTTAAAGAGACCCTCTCATGCTACTCGCATATACGTTGCCCAGTGAGTCCTATAGTTGAGGTTCAGCTCTTAATTAGAAACCAAAAGAAAATTAAAGGCCATTTCTTGCATACTTATCTTGACCCACCCCTACCTTCAGACAGATGACGCCTTTCACTGACAAAATCCAAGCCTTACCTTATTATGGAAATTCTTAATATATGTTCCATAATTAAAATGAATCATATATGTGGTCATACAATGAGCCAAGATAGACTCATGTGTTGAGCACATAAACATAGCAAACAAAATTGAGCGAAAAGGAGAACCACCCAACAATTTCACGCATATATATAAGTGAGCTCAACTTCGTGTCTTTTTTCAGTAAAATAAATGTAGCATATAATAAGTCACACAAATAAGAATGGCGTATTTGGAAATACAAAATTGGTATACAAACAAGGAAACCCAGCATGACCTCACCTTGTAACGCATCCAAAGCTGTCGCAGCATGCGGCGGACTCAAAAAGTCAACGAAACACAATACAAGTGGATCGCCCCCAGGCTACATAAAAAGATAACGTGTGATTGTCAGTCCATGAAAAAACATATTAATCCATGCATTGTGTAAAGACTGGTCAACATACATGTCTTGATTCCTTGGTCACAAGCCTGACTTCCTTGTACCCTACAAAAGGACGGAAGATGTCTACAGGAGTAGTTAAGAACACAAGATGCATAAAACGGGAGGGGGAACAAGAATTGAAAAATAACAAATATGAAAGGATACGAGCCACTTCTCTGCGAGTACAATTTGCAGGCAAGCCCTCTACGAAGAGAGTACTACTAGCATCAGGGGGAAGGGGAACCTCAGACCTTCCAGATCCAAGGTTGGAACCTCGCCCCTTCATTGACATCCCTGGGTCCATAACTCCAACACTTGCCATGCGAGGATCATTTACCATGCGTGGATCACCAGCCATTCGAGGATCACTTCCAATCCGAGGATCACTTCCCATGCGAGGATCACTTCCCATGCGAGGATCACTTCCCATTCGAGGATCTCTACCCATGCGAGGATCATCAACCGCATGACTCGACATTCTGCCAGAATCTGACCCACCATATGGAAGTTGCTGGATTGTTTGATATGTGTTAGCATCAAAGGCAGAGAACCACAGTATCGCAGCTGGAACTAAAAAAGTCAATAGTATTAAAACGACAGTACTAAAGGAATAGTACCCCACTGCGTAGATAACGATCATAGGAAGCATTTATTGATTCAGTATCTCTGACTGCACGATGGGATACCCTGTCTTCATCACGAGAATAATAACCAGGCAGCTCCCGACCCGGTGGAACATCTACAATATCAAGACCAAACTTCAGCGAATTAAAAATTCCAAGAGAAGAACAAGAATAAGTACGATATAAGAGAAGCAATGTATCGACACATGCACCTTAAGAATCAATACGAGCAGAATAATTGTTAGCGTGGATTCTGAAGCAACAATAGAGACAGTGTTCATGCTTGGAATGTTATAAAATGAAGTGTTGAATTGTGTTTAACATTGGCAATGTGCAGTACAAAAGCACACAGATAGCTCAATATGGCTTCTAATTGTGATACTTAGCAACAATGACCGACTAGAGGAAATAGAGGGTAAAGTTTACAAGAGATCTAGATAATGATTTAAAAGTCCAAACAAATTTATCACATGTCACTTAGACACATAGTGAACAACTATACATCACTTTCCCCTAGCGGTAATTTTGCTGTCATAGTCCAAATATTGCAATAAGGTTAAATAGTCTAATATCTTCATTAGTCATCCATTTCCCATTTCATAAAAAAATACAGTTGATTGAGAGATTACTTGGCAGTATTGTTGGAGAAAAATAACATTCCTTCAAACATTCACATAATTATTATGCTCTGCCAAAATTAATAATGCATATAAATCACCAAGAGATATTCAAGGGCACCTTTATTTTAAGGCATGGGACACTAATGAAACACAGCTAAAAACAATATAAAATCCAACAGAAAACAAGAACATCAGTTACACCCCATCACCAATGAATAAAACCTAAGTCACTAATTCAGCAGTTAAACAACACAAGGAACAATTCGCCAAAAAAGAAGCGTTCTTTAAAGCATAGAGGATAATCCCATCAGAGCAAGTTCAATAATTATTCACAGAACATCAATCAAAAGCAAAAAGAAACCCTAATTATTAGTATTTACTAGTAGTAACAGAAAGGAATCTCCTTGGCCCTTACACTAAAACCCTAAAACCCTAACCGGGTAATTGTAAAATTTATCCAGAGTTCAAGTAGCTGATACTAAGAAAAACCCTAAGAAAAACCCTAATTTGATGAGTGAAGAAGAGAGAGAAAGCGATACCGTAGTCGGGACGAGGGCGTTTTCCGGCGAGGGAAGGAGGCATTGCGGGAGGAGGCTGCCTTGAATCATTGTATCTCCAGTATGCATCTGACATTTTCGCTGAGATGAGAGAGAGAGAGAGAGAGAGAGAGAGAGAGAGGAGGGGTACAAGAATTTCAGTTCTTGAGAGAGAGAAAACTAGTTGAAGCTTTAAGACACGGTTTCAGGGATCATGGACTATGGTTCCTTCTTCTTTTTTCTTTTTTCTTTTTTCTCTCTCTTTTTTTTTTTTTTATAGAATTTGTGGGAAAATAAAACTTTAGGGGAGTGTTTGGTTCAGAAAATTATGAACTTTAAAGCTACTGTAATAAATATTCCCTCTATCCCTTAATTAGCTTTCAGAAATGGACTTGACATAAGATTTTAAAAGAGTGAATTTTGACATAATTACTTTTGGTGTAGCTGTAATATACTCCCTCCGTCCCACTATTACGTTTCCAAACCACCAAAATTTTTGTCCCACCATTACCTTTCCAAATGGAATAATCCCCCATATCATCCCTAAATTACCCCTCCACTATCTAAGAAGTACAATAAAAAAAACTCCTTTTTCTCTCTC